>JANZXR010363408.1:0-49100 GCA_027575705.1 Erythroxylum echinodendron
TTTGATATGTAATTAAAGCTATGTACAAACTCCGTTTTGTTTAAGAAATGAAAGTAAGAGTTGAAGAATTTCCCTTTTGTACATATTCAAAACTATCTTTTGTGTTGAGTTGTTAATTGTTGTTGGAAATGGAATAGTATGTTATTAGATGGCCCTGGATTGATTTTTAAAAAAAAATTTATGCTAGAAGGTAAGTATGTACAAATAGTTTTGGTTGGATCCGAGTCTTTTTGGACTATGTAAAAGCTCATAATAGGTAAAAGATAAAAATGGGGACACAGCTATAGCACTACTATGGACAAAATTAGTGACTCTAACTTCCACAAATAAACTGTATTAATCTAGATAGAATTGGATAAAGTTATCTTCAAGAAAATTGTGGTTTGTCCTTTTATATTTCCAACGGTATATTTCTTGTAATTTTTGGACTTAGGAAAAAAGAGATATGGCCTTTACATGATAATGTCACTGGTGCTGGCAGAGGCTCCAGCATTATCCCTGACAGAAATTATGTCCTGATTTCAACAATTAAACTGTATTGATGTAGGTAGAATTAGACAAAGTTCTCTTCATAAAAAGTTGTAGCTTATCCTATTGTATTTTCAATGATGTAAAATTTGCAATTTTTTGACATTAGAATTGAGAGATATGATTTTTACAAGTTTGAGTGACACATCAAGAGTGCACGATTATGACAGAGCCCTTCACTCATAGGAGTGCAAGATCATGCACTAACATGATCGTGACAGAACCCTTCACTTATAGGAGTGCATGATCATGCTTGTGTACAAGGGTGATAAGTGGAATTGCCAAAATCAAGATAACATAGGCTTTTAAGTGCTTCCATACTTCCTGTCACTTGATCTTTACCTAATCCTCTCGTAATCTAGCCATGAAATATGTAATGAGACTTGGGCCAAACATAGTGGCTCCAAATCTTCAAAGAAAAATACTACTACAGCAAGATCTAAGTCCTGTATCAGATAATTAAACTCATGAGACCTCAAATGTCTCGATGCATACGCTATCACTCTGCCACGCTGCATCAATTCACATCCTAACCCCTGATGTGAAGCATCACTGTAAACTACATAACCTCCTGATCCAGGTGGAATAGCTAACACTGGTGTTATAGTTAACCAATGCTTTAGCTCTTCAAAACTTCTTTGTCATTCGTCATTCCATCTAAAAGGCACATTCTTCCTTAGAAGCTTTGTCAAAGGGGCTGAAATCAATGAAAACCCCTCGACAAACCTCCTTTAGTATCCGGTTAATCCAAAAAACTCTAAATCTTAGACACATTCCTCGGAGCTTCCCACTTCATCATTGCTTTTATTTTCTTTGGATCAACTTGCATGCCTTGTCTAGACACTATATGACCCAAGAATACTACTTGATCTAGCCGAATTTTACATATACTGAACTTAGCATACAACTGTTTCTCTCTCATTATCTATAGAAGCAATCTCAAATGCTCTAAGTGTTCTTCTCTACACTTCGAATACACCAAGATATCATTAATAAACACAATCACAAAATGATAGAAATAAGGTTGGAATACCTTATTCATTAATTCCATAAAAGTAGCTGGGGCATTTCTCAACCTAAATGGCATCACTAAAAACTCAAGGAGTCTATATATCGTTCTGAATGCACTCTTTTATACATCAACGTCAGCTGTTTTCAACTGATAATACCCTAACCTCAAATCAAGTTTAGTGAATATCTGAGCTCCCTGCAAATGATCAAATAAGTCATCTAGTCTCAGTAGAGGATACTTGTTTTTTATTGTCACCCGATTTAACTGCCGATAATCAATACACAACCTCAAAGTTCCATCCTTCTTCTTTAAAAACAATATCGGAGCTTGCCAAGGTCATACACTGGGCCTAATGAAACCTTTATTTAACAACTCTTATAGCTAGGTCTGCAATTCCTTCAGTTCTATAGGTGCCATCCTATGTGAAGGAATTGATATAGGAGCGGTACCTAGAACGAGGTCTATTGTAAACTCCGTCTCCCTATCTGGGGGTAAACCTGGTAGTTCTTCAGGAAATACATCCAGGAAATTTCTAACAACAAGTATATCCTGAATGGTCTGTGATCGGGTGTTCTATATTATGAAAAAAAATTTAATATTAATAACCTCAATAATATCGTAAGTGTATGGGTCGTTCACGTAGTACCTAAGGTATCGATCCCACGAGGAGGAGTAATATAATCCTAAAACCTAAGGCTTAACTCAAATTCGCAATAAATCAAAATAACAAACTAACATAGAAAATTAATCAATCAAAAAATCAATCGCAACAATTAAATTAAAAAATTATAGACAAGACAACAAATTTGCACAACCAAGTCAAGAATTAACCTGGGAAACCAATTGAGAGAAAGGAGGTTTTAATCCAACTTTAATGAAAATCTATTTAATTATGAAATTATCGAGTCTAGACGATCTTAGGGTGGATTACTCTCTCGGGTTATAATCTTAACCCTAATTTTAAATATGGAAACGTAATCTACCAATTTCCAATTAACCCAAAACCTAAATCAGTTTTGAATTTATCTAATAACCTACCAGAAACCTATACTCGATCTCTCGTCACATGATTTTACTAGTTTGATTTAATTCTTATCTATTAAACTACCTAACTCTTGTTAGCCCAATTTAATGATATTCACTTAGTTCACCCTCTCAATTTATTACCAAATTATTAAGAACAGAACTTGAATCACAAATAACTCAATAAAAAAATAAATCAAACTTTATTAATATCAAAGATAAAAAATCCTAAAGGTGAGTTACAATATCAACATTCAACAACACCTATTCTCAACGACTATCCCAATTCTATACATCAATAAAATTGAAATAAATTAGAAAATACTATTGGAATGGATTAGTGGAGGTAGCGATGGCAGGAAACCACCTGTTCTGGGAAGTACTTCGCGTCAAGCTTCTTCTCCGTGTCTCTCTTCCTTTGTCTCCTTCCTCAGATCTCTCGATAAGCTCTCTAGGGTTTCAGAATTGGATGATGCAAAAAGGTTCCTCTTTTTTTCTTTAATGTTTTATTTATATCTTGGATTTGGGGTTGAAATGGTCCTAAATGTCCCTCAAAACTTAACATTTTCAGCAGTTTTTATGTCTACTCCATACAGGCCACAATAGTGGCAGTAACCCTTTTTGTCACGATCGTGACCAAAGTGTCACGATCGTGGCTTGGCTCTTGGTGGCTCACATCTTTCTGTCACGATCGTGGCCTGTTGTGCTATGATCGTGGGCTATGGTTTTAGCCCGAAACTCTTTAGAACTTCTCCTTTCTTTGCCGTTTACCCTAAAACACTAATAAACGTATCAAGGTACCTCAAAAACATTACATTTAAGCTCAAAGACTTATACTAACCCATAAAAACACTTAAACACATAAACTAACACAATTAAAACATAAATACACACTTAACACTCAAATTAACACACAAATACATAACAAATTGAACCCTAAAATATAATGTAAATCACAACTATCAACATCCCCATACTTAAACGCTTGTTTGTCCTCAAGCAAACAAAACAACAAATACATACCAAACACAAAATGCACAATGCAATAATGAGGCAATGACTTTAACTTCATGAAATAAATTTAATCTTAAACATAGTCATACATTTTATATCTAATCATTAACATGCAAAATCTATGTCTAGGGGCTTTAAACTAAATATAAAAATTAATCGAATTCTAAGTGCTAATTTATTTACCCTTTTCAATTGTACACACACATTAATAATTCTTTGGTCCTTCAGGCTTTATAACTATTCCTAAGCATATTTTCATGAAAAGTCAAGCTTAATAGGTTTTTATTACCAAGAAACACTTTTTTTTTAATGAGTGAACATAGACTTATTCTTTTTACGCAGAGGCAAACATTGGTAATGAATTTCGATCCGGTTACTCAACTAAGTTATGTATTTTTTTAAACTGCTTGGTTAAAATGTCATTATAGCTTTTTGACGTGGAGGCACACATTTTTGATGTGTGTCGATCAGGTTACTCAGCTATATCACGTTTTCAACTGGCTGCTAGCTCTATTCATAACCTAAAGGCCAGCTGAATAGTGATTTGTTTTACTTTTTTTTATTGCCTACCTTGTTGTTTAAGTTACTCATTTCCACAAAAAATACTAGTTAAGCTACTTAAGTTGAAAGGCCTTAAATTATGAATGAATGTGACAACCTAGAGGGTGCTAAATTTACATTAAATCCTAATTAAGCTTTATATTTATCCAAAGATCCCTAATTCACCAATTTTGTGAGCTAATGATTATTCACAACCTATTCAACTATGTTCAAAATTAAATAAATTTCACTCCACCTAAGCCATTGACACATTCAAACAATTCACACAATGCAACCTAATAACTATCATACAATATGCAAAATCACACATAAAAAGTAAAACATATAATCCCTCCCCACACTTAAACAACACATTGTCCTCAATGTGAAAAGGGAACAAACAACTCATAAAAGAAAAGAAAAGACAAAAATTAAAGTAAACAAAAAATAAAATAGAAATAAACATAAAAGAAAAATAGAGCTAAAGGCTAATTAGAAAAAGAAAATTAAATGGGTTAGACACAAATCCTATGGAGATTGAGGTGGTGATGGTGTCAGAGGTGGCAATTGAACACCTTAAGCCTCAAAATATCTATAGATCTGAGAGGTATCCCAGTTCTGGCGGTGTTGTGTTTGGGGCATCTCCTTCATCATTCTTATGTTTTCTGCAAATGTCTTGTTAGTTTTAGAGACTGCATCTAGAACTACCTTCCAACCATGTTCTTCCTCTTCCTCGGACTCTTCACTAATAGAGTCCTCCTCTACTTGTTGTGGTGGGGCTGAACTTGAACTCGCCTAACTGGCCCTAATTATGACATATGTCTTCTGGCTGATATCCCTAAGTTCCATGTTATGGGACTTAAGGATTTCAACCCGCCATAAGTGGTGATGGTTTAGGAATTCAAGTAAATGGACAGTTAACCCACTACAGTCTATGCCAAAATATTCCGCAATGGCAAACACTATATACCCCTTTCCTAAATTGTTTCCCCTTTTGCACAGAGTCACAATAATGGCATTTAACACATGTGTGGATGTGCAGACTGGAATACTGTGATCCATGCACCATAACATAAAAAATTCCTTTGTGGAACACTTATTGGTTTCTGTTTTGTCAAAAACCAATTGACACATGAATTTATACAGCAACAAGTGTTCGTTTGACCATGTTGTTATGAGCATCCTTGGCATGAAAGTGCTTTATTCTAGTGATTTCATTCCAATATTGAGAGGGATGAAAATCATCATGCTGATAGACGATGGAGGATTCGAGGAATCCATACATATCGCAAATGAGTTCTACATTCAATTCATAAGCTCTTCCTCTCAACCTAAACTACAATTCCTTGGGGTTCCTAGGGTTATAAGTCAATGAAGTGAAAATTTCCAATGTGAGCTCTTAATAGATAAGAAATTGGAATCGTATAAATTAAGCCTACTGGATTCGTTCAGCTAAATTTTCTACTCTCTCGCGTAACTCTAGCTTATCAAGTGTTTCCAAATCAAAGTACTTAGGAACTACAATTTGTCTAGCATTTAAAGCTCAGAAACGAATACCTTCATCCTTTGTGTAGATCGAGAAGGGTGCGACAAAGTCTATTGCATGGTTTCTTTGTCCACTTCCCGAAACTTGATCTCTTCCTACTTGCTCCCGTCGAGCAGATTGCTTAATGTACAACATAATTTTTAGGAATTGAGTAGAATTTGGAAGAAAATTGAAAGTTTGAAATTTTTGGAGAGATGTGAGAGTGTTTGTAAGCTTGAAGTCTAGAGAGATAAAGTGAAAATGAAAATGAATGTCAAAGTGAAGTTAGAACTGAATATATAGGTGGTTGAAAGGGTAAAATGGTACAAATTTCTTGAAAATTACGTGCTCCCCTTATTCTGCATAGTTACAGGCCACGACCGTGGGATCGTGGCCTGTGGGTTTTCCAGACTTCTTAATTTTTTTCTTTGTTCGTTCTTTCCTAAATCTTTTCAATTTCACTTATTAATACTTTTATGGCCCCTTTTCAGCTCTCTTTTCTTACTTGATGATTCATCCATATTATTTCGAAATCCTATTCCTTCTTGATTTTATTCAAAAATAAAAATAAGCCTAACTACATAGTTCAAATGTTCTAACAAAAACAATCAAAAGAATTAAAATTCCATTAGCTGCCTCCCATACAGTACTTCTTTTAACATCGGTAGCTCGACACTTTTTCCTTGAACACTCAGCCAAGATCAATTATGAGTGGCTTGCTTTCACCCTTTTCGTTAAATTTCAAATTTGTAGCTTATAATTAAGCTACAAATTACAAGATGATCAGAAGGACAATGTTGATAACATTATAAAGACCAATTAAGCTCAATAATGTCCTTCGTTCAAGTGAATTGTCGATAAAACAGGGAATAACAAAACTCCCTGAATCTTCCCTTGAATCCAACAGTTTGTCCTATGTGAAGGTGAGTTGCTCTCTTTCTTCCTTAATCACCTTCGTCTCCTCTGCTTTTTCCACTTCATGAATATAGATTTTCATCGCTTCTTCAAACTCTATGTTTGTTGTCTTCTATTCTTTGTCCTCTTGTTCTTAAGAAGATTCGAACATGTCAATTATCCTGAATGAGCTAATAACCTTCGGATTTTTAATCACATCATTTATGTTGAATGTCATTTGATCATCATCAATCTAAAAGATAGAGTTCTTTTCCTAATCATCTCTCCAAGAACTAGTGAATAAGAGGGATAGTTGGCATTATTTTCTTCATCCTCTTCTTTGATTTCTTGGTCATCTCTAAGGTCGGGTTTAGCTTAATTTCTCGCTGGTTCTTCTAGCTCTACCCTATTCCTCAGCGTGATAGCCTAATATGGCTCTATTGAATTTACATTCATACTGCACAGACAATTTTCCACACTTTGCTTACAAAATTTCCTAGAAAGATGACCTATTCAAACCTCTAGATTATGAATAGAAGATGCATGATCTTCTGTTACTTGCTTAAACTTCTCTTCCATTCTCTTCTGGTTCTCTTCCATATCCGTGAGCTTATTCATGATTTTGTCCAGATTGGAATCCTATAAGCTAGATACATCATGTTGAAATTAAAATAGGTCTTTATGTCCTATGTGAGTACTTACATTATTGGATCAATAAAAATCTGGGTGGTTCTGCCACCCCAAAATGTATGAGTTCGTATAAGGATGATAATTTCTCTAACCAAACTAGGGCTCTTTGAACTCCACAATCGTCCTTTACTCCCTATAATATACATCCTCCATGATCGTTCTTTTTATCTCTTCTTAACATTCAACTCTTCAGATGTCTCATTCTCATTCTAAGATGTCTTAATGTGTCTCCACTTTACGCCCTAATTTTTTTAATTTAAAAACAAAAGATAGTCAAATAGTCTTAAACTAAAGAGCTAAACTAATCATCTCCCCTGCAATGGTGCCAAAAACTTGATCGGGTGTTTTATGTTACAAAAAAGTTTAAATATTTATAACCTCGATAATACTGCAAGTGCACTGGTCGTTTAAGTAGTACCTAAGTTATCAATCCCACGAGAAGGAGTAATCTAATCCAAAGATCTAAGGCTTAATTCAAATTCTCAATAAATTAAAATAATAAACTAACACAGAAAATTAATTAATCAAGAATCAATCGCAAGAATTCAATTCAAAAATTATAGACAAGACAGTAATTTTCCATAACCAAATCAATAATCAACCTAGGAACTAACAATTGAGAGAAATGAGATTTTAATCCAACTTTAATTAAAATCTAATTGATTATGAAATTATCAAATTACTGGGTCTAGACAGTCCTAGGGTGGGTTACTTTCTCTCGAGTTATAATCCTTATCTCTAATTTATAATCCCTAATTTAAATTATGGAATTGTGATCTCTCGATTTCTAATTAACCCGAAACCTAAATCAGTTCTAAATTTGTCTAATAACATACTGAAAACCTATGCTCGATCTCTGTTACATAATTTTAATAGTTTGATTCAATTCTTATCTATCAAACTACCTAACTCTTGTTAGCCTAATTTGATGATATTCACTTGGTTCACCCTCTCAGTTTATTACCGAATTATTAAGAACAAAACTTGAATCACAAATAACTCAATAAATCAAACTTTATTAATATCAAAGATAAAAAATTCTAAAGGTGGGTTTAGACAATATCAATATTTAACAACACCTATTCTTAACGGCTATCCCAATTCTATACATCAGTGAAATTGAAATAAATTGGAAAATAATATTAGAATGGATTAGTGGAGGTAACAATGGCGGGAACTGCCTATTCCGGGAAGTACTTTGCGTCAGGCTTCTTCTCCATGTCTCTCTTCCTTCATCTCCTTCCTGAGATCTCTCGATAAGCTCTCTAGGGTTTCAGAATTGGCTGATGCAAAAAGGCTGCTCTTCTGTTCTTTAATGTTCTATTTATACCTTGGAAGCCCTAAGGTTGATTTGGGGTTTAAATGATTTCAAAAGTCCCTCAAAACTTGACATTTTTAGTTTTTTTCATGTCTGTCCAATGCAGGCCATAATCATGGCTCTGCCTGCCATAATCGTGGCTAATGCCTAACTTTTTCTATCACGGTTGTGACCAAATTGTCACAATCGTGGCCTAGTTTTGGCCTCTTTGTCATGATCATGCCTAAAGTTTCACGATCGTGGTCTGAATCTTGGTGGCTCACATCTTTCTATCACGATCGTGGGCTGTTATGACACGATCGTGGGCTGTAGTTTTAGCCCAAAACTCTTTAAAACTTCTCCGTTCTTCACCATTTACCCTAAAACACTAACAAACACATCAAGATACCTCAAAACATAACATTTAAGCTTAAAGACTCATGCTAACCTAAAAAAACACTTAAACATATAAACTAACACAATTAAAACATAAATTCACACTCAACACTCAAATTAACACTAAATACATAACAAATTGAACCCTAAAACATAAAGAAAATCATAACTATTAGTTTGCTCAATACGAGTATAAACCACATGGTCCAGTTAAGCTTTATCTCCTCCTTACATCAATCTTAAGGCACTCATGAATGAAATTAATCAAGCTAGCATTGCTTGACTAACTCCTTGAAACACTACTCTCGGATGATTAGGAGATTCAAGAATTACCTCTTTAATCTAATAGTTCATTATGGTCCTATGAGTAGTGAGTCAATTTATGCCTAGAATAGGGTCTATCTCTCTCAACTGCTATACGACCAAATCAACTTTTAACTCTGCCTGATCAATTCAAACTATGCACCCTTTACATACCTCACCAATAATTGTAGAACTACCTACCGGAGTACCACTACTAAATAATAATTCAATATTTCTCTATCATAATGCAATCTAGATGTCAGATGTGGTGTGATGAATGAATATGTAGATCCTAGATATACCAATGCAAATGTTTAAAAATTAAAAACATACAACACACCTGCTACCTGATAGGTGTGCATTATAATATGTTTTTGTAGGCAATTAGCATGTGTTTTCTAGTATAATTGTTATTTATTGTTCTAGTTAAGGATTCATTTTCTATGTTTTCATTAAGTTTGATTTCCATTTTTATTCTTGTGTGTTTGATGCTAATTGAGGGTAAGAATTGTTTTCTATTAGGAAGGAAGAGGGAGCAACTTAGAGGTTGAACAAAAGATCAAAGAAAAGAAGATAAGGAGAGTGCATCTGGGACAAATTCCTACATTCGTGGGAATCATGCAAATTCTTACGTTGGTGGGAATCATGCAAATTCCCACCGATATGGGAAATCATAGGAGAAATGAGAAATGCATCTGTATGCAATTCTCACGCACGTGAGAATCATGCAAATTTCCACAGGCATGGGAATTGTAATCCTAGGTAATATGTGAGGCTTCATTAACCTAGGGTTTTTGGACTATAAAAACATCATTAAGCCTGCATCTTAAAGGGAGACTACACCCACTTGTAGAAACAACATCCTTGAATGGACAACACACGTTCGAAGCATTAAGGAGGGATTGAAGATAAGAATCATCATCAAGATTGGGCGAAATAGCACATCAACACCAGAATTCTCGATTTTGGAAAAGAAGAGAATGAGTCTTTTTATTCAATTTTTCTTTCATTCTAATCTTCTCTAATCTTTGTAAAAAAATGGTTGATTTGATTGTTGATGATAATTATGGAGACCATTTTACGCTTATTTCATTTTAGGGATTGTTTTTTAATTATTTTGTCAAAACTCCTATTTTATTGAATTGAATGAAGTATCTTTGATGATTTTTGTTTTAAATTGTTGTCTTGTAACAAATCGAGAGGGTGAGTGAGATGAGATTCATGTAGGATTGTACAATGAGATTTGGTGACCTATAGACTAGTAATCATTATGTCAATTGAATAGTTAGAAGAGAGATCTCGATTAGTCAATTAATCACCTATAGGATAGCTTAATAACTAATTGAATCGATAGAATCATTGGGTAGGTTGAGAGATTGTCCAATCAATTCCCGTTAATTCGATTAGGGACAAATAGTTACACCTTGAAAGGGTAATTAGTACATTCGAAAGTCTAGGGTGAGACATAATTTAATCAATAAAATATGAGGGAGACAAAATAAGGAAAAAGTAATCTCTAGCACATAGATTCTTGAATTCAGATTTTCTGTAATTGTGATATTATCTATTGTTTACAATAATCTTTTAATTTTAATTTTCCAGATTATTTGCATTTCACAATTGAGTTTCTTAAACAAAGTTGTGTCTAAATTTAGTGGTGTCTAGGCATCAATCCCTGTGGGATCAATATTCGCTCTTTTTACTACAAGTCACGACTCGTTCACTTGCAGTTTTTTAGCGTAAAACAAGTAGATAGGTTTTACCATCAACATGTTTTGGTGTCGTTGCCTTGGATTGATTGTTGAGCATCGTGTTTGATTTATATTACTTTGATTTAAGAATTTTTTATACTTCCCTTGTGTATTTGCAGGTTCATGAACACAAGGAGTACGCGAAGATCGACAAAAATTAGTAAAGAAGAAGTTTAGGGCCTAAAGGAGAGACACATTAAGACATCTTAGAATAAGGAATGAGAAATCTAAAGAGCTAGATGCCAAGAAGAAGTAGAAAGAACAATGATAGAAGACAATTATTATAGGGAGCAAGGAACTTTCGTAAATTACAATGAAGCGCAGTATAGTTGGGGAAGTACTGATTCCTATTAGAACACATACACTGTAGGATGGCAGAACCACCCAGATTTTATTGGTCCAATAATGTAAGTACTCATATGGGACATCAAGACCTATTTAAATTTCAACAGGATAGAATTGGAGCGATGGAGAGTAAGTTGGACAAGTTTATGGAGATGTTTGGATCCAAACTGGCAGCTCAGGAAGAGAACCAGAAGAGGATGTTTTTTAGCCAGGAGGAAACTCAGAAGAGGCTGGAAAAGAAATTCGATCAAATTCTTGAAAATCATGTCATTTGTATTCATAACCTGGAGATTCAAGTAAGACAACTTTCCCATGAATTTTATAAGAGAAGTGTGGAGGAATCTCTAAGATATATGGAATTACATCAACTAGAGCAATATGAGGCTATCACACTTAAGAATGAGGAAGAGCTAGAAGAACCAGTGGAACACCATGCTGAACCCTACTTTATTGAAGAATAGGAGATGAAAAAAGAGATCGAAGAAAAGAATGTCAACCCTCCCTATTATTCACTAGTTAAAACTAGGTAACGAAGTGCGCCGTTAAGTTTTCGGTGAAGGTAAAAGAGATTTGGCAGCACCTTACCAATCTCCTTTCCCGAGTTACTTTAAAGATGAAGGTATGTGCTTCTGTGATTTTAGGGATATGGGAATAATCACTCAAAGGTTTTTCAATTTTGCATTGTTAGAGGATATAGGAGTGAGGAAAAAGATCGAGCATCTAGCTGACAATATAGGGTGGAATAGGTTCAATTGATGTGACAAGCATATTTACCCTATGATGACAACTGAATTTTTCACTACTATTCGTTATACCTTAAAAATGGATGTGTTTTAGTTTAGATTATTCGGTGTTGTGTATAAATTGGATTATAATGTCATACGCCATCTTTTCGATTTCTAAACTACAAAGTTTTAGATGATCATCCTGAATTTGATGTGGATTCCTATTGGAAAATTTTAACGAGGGAGGGCAGTTTTGATTCACACAATGCACCGAATTCTTTAATATATAGTGTCGAACATTTTCTGTTGTACAAATTCATGTGTTTATTTGTGTGTAATAAAACTGAAAGTAGCAAATGTTTGGCAAAAGAACTTTTCTTCTTATGATGCATGGATCACAAGGTTAGAATCAACATACCCTTTAGAATTTTTAGATCAATTGTCAGTGTTGTCAATAAGCAAAAGTCATATTTTGAAATGGGGCACATTGTTACTGCTCTATCTCATTTTTATAACCATAATTTGGAAGAGGTACATACAATGCCACATGATATGTTTGACATATCGTTTTTGAGGCATCTCGAGATTGTGGAGGTTCATTCTATAGAACTTTGTAATCCTCAGATGTGTACTGTGGTGAAAAACAGTATAAGCATCAGTATAGCCGCGTCCTAACCTTCCACATCTTAAATAGCTCAGGATCTATAGGACGAAGTGGAAGCAGCAGAACCTAGCGCACCAACTGGGCCTAACCAATTCCTACAAACCCTTGAACAAATAGCCTCCAACCAAAAACGTATGACCTCTCAACTAAATGAGCTCAGCACAAAAATGAGGACAGTACATAAGGAGCAACGTAGTTTGAATAAGAGGTTCCTCAACTTCTATCGGAGGAATAATTTTGAAGCTCTTACACCATCACCGTCACTACCATCTTCGGAATAAACTTTTCTTAGCCTTTAACTTCTAAAATTTTTTGTTTCATTTGTGTGATTGTATTTCATTTTATGTGTATTTGGTTTCTTATTACTTGTTTGTATGTTATGTCTTTTGTTTAGATTTAATTTCTTTTAAATTTGGTTTGGCTTTAGTATCTTCTATTTGGTTTAATATCATTCATTTGTTTTAATTTCTATTGCTTGTGTTATTTTCATTTTTTGTATGGTTTGATGTCATTTCCCTTTATTTAATGGTTGACTTGTCACATTGAGGACAATGTGATATTTAAGTGCATTGAGGACAATGTGATATTTAAGTGTGGGAGGTCACATCAAAGTTCTTAATTGCATTTTTGTTACATTATATTAAATAGGATGCATGTTTAGGTGTATTGTATGTGCATTGTGTTAGCAATGGAACCACATTTGAGTCACTCTGATAAATATTGCCATGAAATTCCGTCATGTTAGTTTGAATTAGATTGAATGCATGCTTGAACTCAAATTAGGCCACTTAAGTAGAAAGTGAACCATATAGAGTGATGAAAAGTAGTTGGTTACGTAAGCTTAGTCACAATTCGGCATTTAAACAATAAGGTAGTGTAGAGATGCATAATGAGTTTTCAATTAAGCTAAAGTGAGGATTGAGCCTCATGACTCCATCTATATTCATTTCATTTCTTTGTTGAGTGTACTTCTATAAGTTATTACCTTCAAAACTTGCTTTGAATTAGTTTGAGTCTACTGGATGCATACTTAATAGAGATGATCTAGGCCCTTTTTGTGTTAATCTTTGTCTTAAATAACCTACTTGTGAATTATCCCTTACTACCCCTGTTGAGCCTTAAGCTTTTGTTTATGAAACACCTGCAATTTTAAAACTTTAAACCACATTATCCTACACTTTTCACAAGCTTAGTAGAGTATTAAGTAAAATATTAGTTAGGATTGTATGAAATTTTTACCGAGAAAAATTGAGTACATTTTTGCCTCTGGACTAAATTTTATATAGTGCTAGTTTTGACTCATAGTTCTTCCATGTATAAGGAAAAGCAAAGAAAAAAGAAAAAGAAAGAAAAAGGAAAAAAAGAAAAAGGAAGAACAAGTGAATAGCATCAATAAGTGCAGAATATTAGTTATATTTGTATGTCGTGTAGTTATTTTAGTTATCCCATTTTTTTATCTACTTTATACTTTACTTATGCTTGTGTTTGACCCTTTTTCCCCTCTTTTGACCAACCTTAACCCTTACCACATTACAGCCCTAAACAAGTATTTTTGATCTATTTATGCATGTAATTAGTGTAGAGAAGAATTGATGTATTAGCAAGCCTATGGTAGTGTAGTTTCCTATAGGAAGTTTGAGCGAAACACTAACCTTTAAACACTTGAGCATAATGAGTGAAAACTGTTAGGAAGATTCATTTGTGCATATTTACTTATCTTTGAGTGATTGTGCCAATTGTGAGTTTGCTTATGTACACTAATGAAAAAGTAGTCATCATATGTGCATTAACTTGATATTTGAGTTGGCTCGAATTTGAGGGAATGTATGTTTGATCTATGTGAAAATGAAGTGGTAGAAATGAGTGGTTGTATTTATTTTTCTTGAGGAAAAGTAAATATTCAAGTGTGGGAATGTTGATAGGTGTGCATTAGGATATGTTTTTATAGGTAATTAGTACGTGTTTTCAAGCAAAATTGTTGTTTATTGTTCTAGTTTAGGATTCATTTTGCATGTTTTCATTAAGTTTGAATTCCATTTTTGTTATTGTGTGTTTGATGCTAATTAAGGGTAAGAATTAATTATTTTCTTCTAATAAAGAAGAGGGAGCAATTTGGAGGTTCATCAAAAGATCAAAGAAGAGAAAACAAGGAGAGTGCATCTGGGACAAATTCCCATGTTTGTAGGAACCATACAAATTCCCATGGATGTGGGAAATCACAGCAGATACGAGAAGTGCATCTGTATGCAATTCTCATGTTTGTAGAAATCATGCAAATTCCTACGGGCGTGGGAATTTTAATCCGAGGTAATCAGCGAGGCTTTATTAAACTTGGGATTTTTGAACTATAAAAACATTATTAAGCTTCCATCTTAAAGGGAGACAACACCCACCTGTAGAAACACCATCTTTGAGTGGATAACACATGTTTTGAGCATTGAGGAGGGATTGAAGACAAGGATCATCATCAAGATTGGGCAAAATAGCACATCAACACCAAATTTTCAAATTTTGGCAAAGAACAAAAGGAGTATTTTTATTCAATTTTCTTTCATTCTAATCTTCTCTATTCTTTGAAGCAAATGGTTTATTTGATTGTTGATGATGTTCTGGAGACCATGTTAGGCTGATTTCATTTTTGGGATTGCTTTTGAATTATTTTGTCAAAACTCCCATTTTATTGAATTGAATGAAGTGTCTTTGATGATTGTTGTTTTAAATTGTTGTCTTGTAACAAATCGAGAGCATGAGTGAGATAAGATTCGTGTAGGATTTTACAGCGAGAGTTGGCAACCTATAAACTAGCAATCATTATGTCAATTGAATAGTTAGAGGAGAGATCTCGATTAGTCAATTGATCACCCATAAGATATGAACAAATAGTTACACCTTTAGAGAGAGTAATTAGTACATTCAAAAATATAGGGTAAGATACAATTCAATCAATAAAATAGGAGGGAGACAAAATAAGGAAAAAGTAATCTCTAACACTTAGATTGTTGAATTCAGATTTTCTACAAATGCGGTATTATCCATTGTTTACATTAGTCTTTTAATTTTAATTTTAATTTAATTTTCTAGATTATTTGCATTTCACAATTTAGCTTCTTAAACAAAGTAGTGTCTAAATTTAGCGGTGTTTAGGCATCAATCCCTGTGGGATCGATATTCGCTCTTTATACTACAAGTCATGACCCGTTCACTTGCAATTTTTGAGCGTGAAACAAGTAGATAGGTTTTACCATCAACAGTACCACATCTGGGGAGTTCTGTTCCTCCAGTCTGGTGATGGCATAGATCTTGGCCTAAGACTGTGGTTGGTTACTCGGCACCTCATTCCTAACACTAGGCCCTACTGATTGTGTCCTAACTTTACCTTTGCCTCTTTATACTGATCTGGTAGCTCTACCTTACTAGACCATCGTCTCAGTCACTGTCCCTATTCTCATTCCAATCTCAGTCACTGTCCCTATTCTCATTCCAAACTGTGGTCCCTAAGTCTCGAGACAATCTCAAATTTGATGCTCAACAGAGCCACATCAAAAACAAGGTCCTGATAATCTCTTACATTATCCACCATGGCTCTTACCACAGTGCTCACATTTAGGCATTTGTTGGAACTGCTAGGAGTATAGTTTTCCTCTACCTCTACCGGCCTAAACAAATCCACCTCTCGGCCAAAACCTCAATTTTCTCGATCTAGTTTGGAATTGAAAAGATCATTTTTAACGCTTACTGAAGCTTCTACCAGAATCAACCTGAGATTCACTTTGTCTTTTTAATCTAGACTCTTGTCTATACTCTCCCTGACCATCCTTCAACAACTGTTCAATTCTGATCGAGGTCGCTCATCGTTCTATAAAAATACCCAAATTAGAAATGGTTAGTCTCGTTCCGATCTCCATATTTAACCCATCTTTAAACCTTCTACACTTGTCCTCTTCAGTAGGAATCAAGGCAGTTACATACCGCATTAACTCGTTAAATTTTATCTCATACTTTAATACTGAGAGACTTCCTTGTTTTAGATCCAAAAATTCATTCATCTTTCTATCCAAACAAATCTTTGGCATGTAGTTCTCTCGAAACACTCTCAAAAAATCTTCGCAAGTCAAACTATAAGGCTTGGTGGCATTGTCCAGAATAGTCTTCCACCACTAATATGCTGGACCTTGTAGTAAGGAAACTGCATAATCAAACCTCTCATCTGACTCGCAATTCATCTGATCAAACACTCTTTCAATTCTTTCTAACCACCCTTCTAACTCAGTAGGGTCTGTGCTCTCGGAGAAGTCTATAGCCCCCTTCTTTTTAAGCTTATCATCTCTCCTTTCCCTCCTCTCAGGGATTCTTAGAGGCATTTGTGCAAACTCAAGTACAAGAGACTCTCTATTGGCTCAGACAGACTCTATGTCACCTGACTCTTCAACTTGATCACTTAGAGCAGATGACCTATAAAAAAATATTTGTGATCACTTTCTGAATCTCTCACTATTTATCATGTCTAAATGTCTTTATATAGCCCTATAGATGCCAAACCATGCTCTGATACTAAAATTGTAACACCCCAATACTATAGAGTATACACCCAAACATCCAGAGGACATTCCAGTACTTACCCTATGACAATGGCATGTTAGTGTAATCTTGATCGCCAGGTTATGTATGCTAAGTTCTAATATTTATAACCTTGGTAATTTCCACATGTGCAGGGGTCGTTCGTGTACTAACTAAGGTATCGATCCCACGAGGAGGGAAGTCTAGTCCTAAAATCTAAGGTTGTACTAACTATAATAATTCAAAATAAATAAACTAATGTAGAAAAAAATCAATCAAATAATTAATTTCAAGAATTGAATTGCAAAAATTTAAACATGTAACAAATCGCATAACCCAATCCAAAAGTCAACTTAGAAATTACCAAGTTAGAGAAATGGGATTTTTAATTCGAAATTAATAAAAATCTAACTGATTTTGCAATTATCGAATTAAAACGTCTAGATAGTCCTAGGGTAGATTACTCTTTCTCGAGTTATAATCCTTAAGCCTAATTGATAATGCCTAATCTAAATTATGCAATTGTGATCTCTCGATTCACAATTGACCTAAAACTTAAATTAGTTCTAAAATTGCCTAACAACCTACCAGGAACCTATACTCGATCTCTCGTTATGCAATTTTACCAGTTTGATTCGATTCTCTACCTACCAAATTATCTAACTCTAGTTAGCCTAATTTGATTATTTTGACTCGGCTCACCCTCTCAGTTTACTGTCGAATTATTAGGAATAGATATTGAATCACAATTAAATCAATAAAAACATAATCAACCAAACTTTATTAATCTCAAGGACCAAAAACCTGATGGTAAGTTTAGACATAAATCAACACTCGAAAATAGTTAATTTCAATAATCATCCTAATTTCTTACATTTATAAAATTGAAATAAAAATAGAAATGCTATTGGAATGGATTTGTGGAGGTAGAGACTGTGGGAAACCATCTATTCTAGGATGTATGTCATGTCAAGCTTTGTCTCTATGATTCTCTTCCTTCGTCTCCTTCCTCAATCTCTCGATAACTCTCTAGGTTTTTTCTCAGAATCTAGATGACGTGAATGCTCTTTTTTCAGACTCTCCAAGGTTGGTGGTTCTGTCCCTTTATGCTATATTTATACTTTAGACGCCTTAGGTTGAAGTCGGGGTTAAAACGGTCCGAAAAATCTTACGAAACTCGAGTTTTTGCTTCATCCCAATGCAGGGTCACGATCGTGGCCAGTGCCTAAACCTTTCTGTCAAGATTGTGGCCTAGAGTGCACGATTGTGGCCTAGATCCAAGCTCTCTGTCACGACCGTGCCCAAAGTTCATGATCGTGGCCTGGCTGCCCTGGCTTGTCCCTCTCTATCACGATCGTGGCCTATTGTGCCACGATCATGGGCGACGTTTTTGGCTCGAAACTCTTCACAACTTATCTGTTCTTTGCCGTTTACGCTGAAACACTAACAAACATATCAAGGTACCTTAAAAATATAATAATTAAGCTCAAAGACTCATACTAACCCATAAAAACACTTAAACACATAAACTAACGCAACTAAACCATAAATACACACTCAACACTCAAATACACACTAAATGCCTAACAAATTACACCCTAAAACACAATGCAAATCATAACTATCAACATCCTCACACTTAAATGTTTGTTTGTCCTCAAACAACACAAAAAACACACAAAACATAATACACATAATGCAAACACGAGGCAATGGCTTCGACTTTATGAAATAAATTTCTTCTTGAACATAATTTAACAAGTTATATCTAATCATTAACAAGCAAAATCTATATCTAAAGGCTTTGAAAAAAATATAGAAATTAATCGAGATCTAAGTGTCAATTTATTTACACTTTTAAATTGTACACACACATTAATAATTCTTTGGTCCTTCAGACTCTGGAATTGTTCCTAAGTACATTTTCATGAAAATTCAAGCTTATTATAAGTCCAGTAGGTTTTTATTATGAACATACTTTTTTAATACAGACTTAGTTTTTTACTCGGAGGCAAGCATTGGTGAATGAATGTTGATCCGGTTATTCGACTAAGTCCTTTTATTAGACAGCTTGGTTGAAGTGTTTGACATGAAGGCACACATTTATGATGCATATTGATCCATTTGCTCAACTATTTTCAACTGGTTACTGGCTCTATTTATAACTTGAAGGTCAATAGAATAGTGATTTATTAACAAAATGTACATTTTTTCCTACCTTGTTATTTTTAGCTATTCATTTTCATGAAAAATACTAGTTAAGCAACTTAAGTTAAAGGGCCTCAAATAATGAATGAATGTGATAACCTGGAGGGTGTTAAATTTACACTAAGTCCTTTTTAATTAAGTTGTATATTTATCCAAAGACTAATTCACTAATTTTGTGAGGTAATGATCATTTACAGCCTAATAGACTATGTTCAAAATTAAATTAATTTCATTTCATCTAAGCCATTGACACATTCAAACAATTCACACAATGCAACCTAATAACTATCATATAGTATGCAAAATCACATACACAATAAAAACACATAACCCCTCCCTATACTTGAATAACACATTGTCCTCAACGTGAGAAGGAAACACACATCACATAAGATAAGAAAAGATAAAATAGAAAATAAAGTGACAGAAAACAAATAAATATAAATATAAAAACAAAATAGAACTGAAGGCTTATTTGGAAAAGAAAAATTGGGTTAGGTACAAATCCTAAGGAGATGGAGGTGGTGATCTTATCAAAGGCGGCAATTAAACACCCTAACACTCGAAATACTGATGGATCTGTCAGATATCTTGGCTTTAGCATCATTATGTTCTCTTCATCTCCGCCATTGTCTTGTTAATCTCAGTGATTGCTTTTAAAACCTTCTTCCAACCTTGTTCTTCTTCCTCTTGTTCTTCAGATTCTTCGTTTGACACTTCTTCCTGTCGAGGTGGCACTGAGGTCAAACTTGCCTGACTTGCCCTAATCCGGACATGTTTCTTTTGACTGATACCCCTAAGTTCCATATTATGTGACTTAAGGATTTCAGTCGACCATAAATGATGGTGGTTCAAGAATTCGGGATGTGAATGGTTAGCCCCCTCCGTTTCACACCAAAATGTTCTGCAATAGCAGACACTATATATCCTATTCCTAGATTGTTGCTCCTCTTATACGAAGTCATAACAATGTCATTAAGCATATGCATAGACGTGCAGACTGGAATACTATGGTCTATATACCATAACATAAAAAGTTCCATAGTGGAACAATTGTTGGTTTTAGTCTTATTAAAGACCAACTGACACATAAATTTGTACAGCAACAAGTGTTCATAGGACCGTATAATGTTGTTGTGAGCATTTTTTGCATGAAATTGCTTAATTCCAGTAAGCTCATTCCAATATTGAGAAGGACAGAAGTCGTCATGTTGATCGACGATGGTGGACTCGGGGAATCCACACATCTTGCATATAAGTTCGATATTTAATTCATAGGCTCGTCATCCCAATCTAAACCACACTTCTTTTAGATTCCTAGGGTCTTAGGTCAGGGAAGTGAAAAATTCCAATGTAAGCTCCTTACAAACAGGAATTGGAATCAAATGACTTGAGCCCATTGGATCCTCTGAACTAGATTTTCTACTCACTCATGCAATTGTAGCCTATTAAGGGTGTGAAAATCAAAGTAATTAGGTAATCTAATTTGTCTAGCACGAAGGGATCGAAAATGAATACCTGCCTCCTCAGTGTAGATTGGGAAAGGCACGCCAAAGTCTGCCACTTGATTTCGTCTCCCCTGTCCAGCAACTTGCTGTCGTCCATATGGTTCCTGTCGGGCTCATTGTTTAATGCGTGGCATACTTAGGTAGAATTTGAAAGAATTCCCAAAGGTCAAAATTTTTAGTGAGAGGTGAGAGAGTTTGGATTCTTTAATTCTAGAGAGATAAAGTGAACATGAAAGTGAAAGGGAAAATGAAGTTATAACTGAATATATAGGTGGTAAAAAGGGTAAAAAGGTAAAAAAAATTCTTCCTCCCTTTTACTGCATTATCACCATTTCCTAATTTGCTTCTTTTGTTCTTTTTCAGTCTTTTCACTTCCACTACTTAATTCATTTATGGCCCTTCTTCACCTTTCTTTTCATGCTTGCATGAGCATCCACATAGTTCCGAAATCCTAATCCTTTTCATTTTTATTCAAAAACAAAAATACTCCTAACTACAGAATTTCCAACATTATAATAAAATTAAACAACAAAATTAAATTTTTAATAATTTTTTCATGGATTTGCCTCCCATGCAGTGCTTCTTTTAATGTCAGTAGCTTGACGCTTTGTTAAGCTCACGGTGGTTGGAATGAATGGTTCAATGGTAGCGTCTTCATTAATCTCAAAGTCTGCACTTTATCTACTATACAGCAGTTACCACCATCCTTACAATTTTCCTTTCCTCACCTTCTCCTTCGCGAGTGTTTCTCCGTGAAAGCATTACTAGGATCCTTTATATCATCCCGTTCTCCTCGACGTTCAGGTTCTTGACTATCCATTAGAGGTGGAGGAGGTCTGTACTCTTTTGTATTCACCTTGAAGGTTAAAGTTACCTTTCCTATTCGCAGAGTTAATTCACCCCCATCAATATCAATTATTGAACGAGCGGTGGCCAAGAACAGTCTTCCAAAACTGTCGGGGTATCCATATCTTCACTATTGTCCAATATGAAAAAATATGTGAGAAAGGTATATTCATCCACCTTTACTGGCACATCCTTTATAATTCTCAGCAGTTTATGCGTTGTCCTATCAGCCATCTTTACTAAAAACCCGGTGGGCACTAACTCTCTTAACCCCAATTTCAGACTAAATGTGTAGGGCATCATATTAATGCCCGTGCCTAAGTCCAAAAATGCCTTGTCTATGATGATCCCATTGATACTACAGGGGATGAAAAAGTCCCCTGGGTCCTCTTTCTTTATAGTTATAATGGGGTCATCTTTTAGTGGTCGCTCCTTAACCTTCTTCTTAACGAACTCCTGTAATTTGAGCTTTGTCTGTATTTGTTTTGTTACTTCCTTGACCTTATTTTGCTCAATCTCCCATAACTTTTTTGCTTCCCTCTTTGCATATAACTCTCATTGCTACGCAATAGGAAATGGAAATACATGTCGAGTTGCGTTAAGTGACTCAATCATGGGCTCACTCGAAGGGTCTTCTTTAATCACTTGACCTTCTTCTTTATCCTTCACCTTCTCCAGCTCCTCATCCTGGGTCTTACTGATAACCACAATAAGTTCTTTTAGATTGGACTCGGTGTTGCTTGGAAGAGTTACAGCATTCCAGGTCGACATTGCTTCCGCTAGCTACCCTACTTGGAATTCTAGATTGTGTATAGATGATGCATGGTTCTTTATAACTTACTTGAATTTGCTCTCGAGCCTCCTATGTGCTTCCTCCATGCCTCCAATTGTATCCAAAATTCTATCCAACTTACACTCTATCGAGCTTGTTTTATCTTACTGTAAGCCTGATTGTCCCTGAAGCTTGAATTGTCCACCAGTGTTATTTGACTATGAGAAGTTCGGGTGATTCTTCCATCCGGAGTTGTAGGTGTTGGAATAGGGATTGTTACTGCCCCCTCCTTAGTCACATTGTACCCCCATATAGTTCACTTGCTCCAATTTGTCTTCTTCCATTAAAGAACACTCCACGATGTCATAGTCTAATTATCCACAAAGCTCATATTTCAACTGTGCAGCCTTTACCTAAGCTGAGGATGATGCCTTCATGTTGTTTAGTTGTCACATCAAATTGTCGATCTTTGTTTGCATCTCTATCATTTGATCAACTGTGACAATTTCCTTTTGCTCTATAAAAGAAGCAGGTTGCCTTCCTCTCTCACTCGTCCATAAACAACTATTTCTCGTCATCTCCTCAATTAGCTCCTCCGCTTCATTGACAGTTTTCCACATTAACGATCCTCCTGATGCTGTGTCTATGGTGCCTCTCGTTGGTGGGTTCACTCCATTGTAGAAGGTCTGTAAAAGGAATTCTTTGGGTAGGTTGTGTTGTGGGAACTTTCTTTGCAGGCCCTTATATCTTTCCTATGCTTTATAGATTGACTCCTCGTCACCTTGTTGGAAATTAGTGATTTTCTTTATAATATTCATTGTCTTAGTCAACGGGAAGTACTAATCCTAGAACGCAAGCACAAGCTGATCCCATATTGTGATATTAACTCGGCTCAGTGAATGATACCAAGCCTTTGCTCTATCTCTAAGTGTGAAAGGAAATAGCCTAATTCTAACTGCATCCTCTGACATCTAATGGTACCAAAAAGTATCACAGATCTCGAGGAAGTTAACCATATGTGCATTGGATCCTTATTTTCCAATCCATAAAATTGTACATTCTGCTGAAGCATGTTAAGGAGGGCTGGTTTAATCTCGAATGAGGCCGCTTAAACAAGTAGCCTAGCCACTCCTTGGTTCTATGGGTTGAATCTTGGTCTCATAAAGTCCATGAGGGTCCTCTGCTATCATCCTTGAGTTACATCCTGATCCATGTTTCTTTGAAACTCCTCGGCCATTGAGGAGTTTCCTAAATCTTCTTCTTCCTCTCGTCGAGCTTTCCTAAGAGTTTGTTCTAATCGTGTGATGTCTAAATCTAACGTCTCCGTTGCACGACTCTAACCTCTCGTGAATCTTGTGTTCATGCAGGAGCACGAATTCCAAAATAAAACAAAAGAATGAAATCAAAAATTAAAACTAATCTAACGCCTTAAACTGTAGAACTAAGTTGCCTGCCAGCAATGGCACCAAAAACTTGATCACAAGGTTACGTACACTAAATTTTAATATTTATAACCTTGGCAATTTTTGCAAGTGCACGGGTGGTTTACATAGTACCTAAAGTATTGATCCTACTAGGAGGGAAGTCTAGTCCTAAAATCTAAGGTTATACTAACTACAATAATTCAAAATAAATAAACTAATATAGAAATTAAATCAATCAAACAATTAATTTCAAAAATCGAATTGTAGAAATCTAAACAAGTAACAAATCACACAACCCAATCCAAAAGTCAACTTAGAAATTACCAAGTGAGAGAAAGGGGATTTTTAATCCAAAATTAACGAAAATCTAGTTGATTTTGCAATTATTGAATTAATGGGTCTAAACGGTCCTAGGGTTGATTACTCTCTCCTGAGTTATAATCCTTAACCCTAATTGATAATCCCTAATTTAAATTATGGAATTGTGATCTCTCGATTCACAATTGATCGAAAACTTAAATTAGTTCTAAAATTATCTAATAACCTACCGAGAACCTATGCTCGATCTCTCATTACACGATTTTACCGGTTTGATTCAATTCTTTACCTATCAAATTACCTAACTCTCGTTAGCCTAATTTGATTATTTTCACTAGGCTCACCCTCTCAGTTTGTTGCCGAATTATTATGAACAGATATTGAATCACAATTAAATCAATAAAAACACAATCAACCAAACTTTATTAATCTCAAGGACTAAAAACCGGAAGGTGAGTTTAGACATAAATCAACACTCGACAACAGTTAATTTTAATAATCATCCCAATTTCATACATCCATAAATTTGAAATAAAAAAAGAAATAATGTTGGAACGGATTCGTGGAGGCAGCGACTGCGAGAAACCACCTGTTCCGAGAAGTACATTACGTCAAGCTTCATCTCTGTTACTCTTTTCCTTTGTCTGCTTCCTCAAGCTCTCGATAACTCTCTAGGTTTTTTCTCAAAATGTGGCTAACGTGAATGCTCTTTTTTCAAACTGTCCAAGGTTGTTGGTTTTGTCCCTTTATAATGTATTTATACTTTGGACGCCCTAGGTTTAACTTGAGTTTTTGCTTCAGTTGACATAGGCCTCGACCATGGCCTTGCTTGCCACAATCGTGGCCAACTTCTAAAACTTTTTGTCATGATCGTGGCCTAGATCCAAGCTCTCTATCACGATTATGCCCAAAGTGCATGATCATGGCTTGGCTACCCTAGCTCGTCCCTCTATGTCATGGTCGTGACCTGTTGTGCTACGATCGTGGGCTATGTTTTTGACCTAAAACTCTTCGCAACATCTTCGTTCTTCGCTGCTGAAACACTAACAAACACATCAAAGTACCTAAAAATATAACAATTAAGCTCGAAGACTCATACTAACCTATAAAAACACATAGACTAACACAATTAAACCATAAATGCATACTTAACACTCAAATTCACACTAAATGCCTAACAAATTACACCCTAAAACGCAATACAAATTACAACTGTCAAATCTCATACACTTATATGGCATCAAACAAAGAACACAATGTTTAAAACTTAACTCCTCATTTCGTTAATTACCAAAAGTTACATTATAGCAGTACCTTCATTTAACAAATATTTACATTATCATGAACATCTCTCTTTATACAAGACGTATATGTAAAGAAAACTACTTAAATATAACTACAACTCCTCATATGCCAACTGATAGACCTTTGAGCCATAACTTAATCCATATCGATCTTTTAGAATACCTTAGGAACTAGGTCTCCTATCTCGTACCTAAAAATTCATGTTACAATTTTGATCAGTTTTCCAAACTCAGCAAGTGAACCATCATTGATGATTTCACAAATTCAAGACCTCAAATATAGCAAATATAAACCAAATATATAATAGTCTTCATTTCAACAAATCATATCATCTTTTCAGGTAACAACATCATTTATCTCAGTTAATCTTCATTTCAGTAAATCGTATCATCTTTTTAGGTAACAACATCATCTATCGTAGTTAATCATTTTATCAAAAGTACACAAGTGAGGCATATCACACTATCATCACAATTCAGAAGTATTTTCATAATCATATAGCTCATAATCATTTACTAATGCAGATGCTTATGAGACTCCACTCTTGTTATTATTTGTTGTGACCGATTGCCTACAGATACAGATATAGATATTGATATGTATTATGTTCAATTAGATACAGAAATCACGGAGCAAAGCTTTACGTGTAGAATTTTGAGCACTCTTTCAGACTGGCTACTCTGATCACAATGCCTTTATCTGATCATGCATTTAATGTAATGCATTAAATCACAGAATATGCCATGAACAACAATTACTTATGATGCACAGACAAAATCTCATATTTATCGGACCTCAGTTTGGCATTCAACTTTTGTTGAATATTTAAAAATCATTCATAACTCATATACAAACAGAACACTTCCTATACATTCCCAAATATCTATCTCCTTAGATCTTAAAGTCCGGAATTATCACAATCAATTCATTAATAGTTCAATACATAGGAATCAAATAGAAACATAAATAAATCAATCCTAGTGATATCATCAAGGTTGATTCATAGTACGCTCTCGTATATGCTATTGCCTAGATGGTCTGACAATGTCTTATCGATGTTATGTGACTTGAGTGTCTAAATACATATACACTGTACACATTACTATCATGATTGAACAAATACATAGTCAATTATGCACATACATATATGTGCCATATTCAATGCATACCCAATTACTATCTCGGGTATGTTTCCTTAGTCATAATTCATAATCATTCACATATTGTCACTTAGATATGTCTTGTTTGCATTTTGGCTAATACCTTAAGTACACTTGATCATGCTCAACTCATTAACCATACATTTGCTAACTCTTTTCTAGCATTACAAGTATTCACATAATTCCCAATTCTCATTTGTTCATTCCTATTGCATTATTTATAACCTTTGGAATACATTTGCATTCATATGAACATCTTCATTCCTTTAACACTCCTTCATTTCAAACTTAGATACATTGATATCAAACTTAACGTATCACATCAATTATCAATCAAAACTTATTTCGCATTTAACTAACTTTTTCAACATCAAATTATGTTCATTTTAGACCTCAATCAAGTCCAAATGCATCATAGTTAAGTACCTTGTCCTTAATTGGTTCACCTATTGTATAAATCAAACATTACCATGTAAAACCACTACCCACAAGTATGGGGTACCTCCCCATGATTGTGAAAGACGCTACTACATCTGTCCACGATCATGGGATGGGTGCCACAATCGTGGCCTACCTATTTCCTTGACTTTTTCCAGATTTTTTCAGGACATGTTTTGGGTCAGTGTTGTATGGCAATTTTGACATAGAAAATGAGGTTTTTGGGCAATATGTTCTTCTAAAAAACTGTTCCTCTTTGTCTTTAGTTTCTAATGAACTAAATTTAATACCATTTGGTTCATTATTCCCAGATTTATACCCAAAATACTACAGACTATTCTCAAATAGTGACAGAATCCAAAATGCAACTTCAAGCCAAATTTCAAAACCTTTAAAGATAGAAATAAAATTCTATTCCTTCTTAAGAATTGTATCCATATGTATTTAGTTCAATATAAAGTTAAAATCACCCGGTTTGGATATCTACAGGTCAAGTTATGGCTAAAATATCGATGTCTATTTAGTGGAACCACTAGAATTTACTCATGTCTTACACCTTCAACGCCCCTTTACCATAACTCATCAATTCCACTTCAATACCACCTTATTCATACCTCAATTCTACATCAATTTCATGTCCAAACCAATTCAAAAATCATTCATTAACTTAAAAATCAATAACTTAGTCACATTAAAACCGAACCAGAAATTATCACACAAGGTTCATTTTTGCAACACATATCATCACCAATATCTCATGCATTTCATACCAATTTAAGCATTTTTCTTATACCATTAAACATACTACAAAAATAAAATGTATACTTACTTGTTATGCTTTCAATTTAGCTTAAAAATCTATATTTAACTAAGCCTCCAATTATGCAAGATTCATCACAAACTTATGGTAAAAACAGAATGATTTTCGAATAACAATATAAAGACCACTTTCAGCTGATTTCTTATCTAATTTATGAGGGATTAATATGTGAATTTCATGAAATAGCTTAGCTAGAGTTAAGATCAGACTACAGAGAAAATTTGGAGCAATTTCGGTGGAGAGAGGTGAGGGAAACAACAGGAACATCACTACTAGAATTTGCTTGTCTTATTCTTGATGCTAGGTGTCATCCTCCTCCATCAACATTTGTCTTAAGGCATGTAATTCCATGTATATTTCATGCAATAGCTTAGCTAGGGTTAAGATTTTGGAGCAATTTCGGTGGAGAGAGGTGAGGGAAATAGAAGAATCATTGTTGCTGGAATTTGCTTGGCTTAGTCATGATGCTAGGTGTCATCCTTCTCCATCCACATTTGTCTTAAGGCATGTAATGCCACGTATCAACTGATTATGCTGCCACTAATTCACACATTAGGTTGCCATTTGCCACCAATTCATTAATCCACATGTCACTCTAAGATTAATCCAATTTTTATTTAATTACTAGTCTATTTGTCACACATTTAACTATGTAAAATGTCACTCAATTTTTAGGCTTAATCACCTACTTTTTTATATATCAATTTATCCTACCACTTAGCATTTGTCCTAGTCCAAATGTACATATTAATTTCCTTTTCACTTTCTCGCTAGTTCCATAAAAGTTTATTTAAGGCACTCAAAGGTTGTTGTTGAATTTCCACTTGTTAATCTGAATATGGAAAAATTTTCACTTGGACACTCTCATCTTTTATAAGTAGTTCACTTTCAGCTTGAACCAACCTACCTTGGCTTTCATGATTATCTAAAACATGTTTAGCTTCCTCCAACTCTTTATTATCTACAGAATTTAGCTTCTCTAATCCCGACACCTCCCAATAATCTCCATTAGTGAAAACTCTCCCTGTAGTTTCCATTTTTTGCCTTGTGCTTTTAGGGAAGCTTCTATTGGTATATAACCAATACCTTATATTCTCTGAGAGAATGTCCATCGGCCAATCTTAGGATAGGAACGTTGTCTTTCATTTCCTTAGAAATATCCATACTCACACATAATCAAGCAAATCCAATCCGTTTTCTCAAAGCAGTGTTTTCATCCATATAGATTGGTTTTCCCAAATAACTAGCTAGCATACTCAAACCCTTATTTATCCTATATTCTAAAGGAATATTATGGATATTCACCCATAGAGGAGTGTTTTTCAATCTAATTTTCTTTGATTCCATGCTCGGTTGCCAATTTTGAAGAAATAAAGGAAGTTGAAAGATGTGCCAAGGCTTTCTTCAATTACCTTTTGAGCTTCTGATTTGAAGGAGAAGGTAAAGTTATGTTATCTTCCTCTATTAGCATAACTTCGATTAGCCCTCTATCTTTTCGATTTCTTTGAGCTTATATCACAGGAAAAGTCGGTCTTTTATCTATAAAAAATCCAATGAGTGCCTTTTCCTATGACCTAGCTCCTTCCTACATAATGTCTAAACTTGGAGCTACCATTAGCTTTCTTTCAATCTCAACTGGAGGATATTAGATCAAAGAAGAGTCCGAATTGTCACCCACAACCTGTTTCAAAGTCTTTTTAGCCCCTTTATTCTGTGGATGCACACTGTCGATGGAACAGAAACTTTAGGTTGTGGAAAGGCAGAGGTTGGGGGTAGGGGTGGGATAGTTTTATTTATAGGATGAGGTGCAAAGGGTGATGCCATTTAAGACGGGGATGAAGGGGTGGATAGGGAGGTGGGTTGGATGAGAGTATAGGTGGAAAGTTTATCCCCATTATAGTTTATAATGAAGTCTAATAATGTTTTGTTTTACAAGGTAAGCATTGTCATCAAAGGAATTACAATACTGGAAAGAACAAGGTAAAGATGGGTGAAGAAGAAGGAGCTTGAAAAGGAGGAAAGGAAGAAGCTGAAACATTCTTGAATCTAAATAACCACATGCTAACGAGATACTTTCCGTATTAGTTCTATTCATGGATGTGGATACCACTTTGTATCGGTAAAAAGAAGTAACGGTATTGACGTTTTCAGTACCGGGTGTAAATACCAATCAGTACCGGTCTGTTTCATCTAGTACCAGCCATTATCTATAATACCGACCATATATCGACCAGTACTGAAAATTTTGAAAAATATAAGAATTTTTTGAAATAGTTTCAAATTTAAAAAAAAAAACTCTCTAGCCCCTCTCTCTCTCCCACCCCTTCTTTTTTTCAAAGTTTTTATAATTAATTATTTTGTTAAATTTTTATTCTGATTTTTTAGTTTTAAATTTTATAATAAAATAAATATTTTTATTACTAATAATAATTATACATTAAATTAAACTTAAAAATTAATTATTTTACTTAAACTTATTTAAATTATTTTATTTAAATTTATTTTAATCTTTTATATAATATTTATTAATAAATTATTAATAAAAATATTTTATTTTTTAAAATAAATAATTTAAAATTATTATTTTTAAACTAATATTTATTTTATATATTTTTAATTATTAAATCAGATTTTATTTGAAATTTACATATTTTAAAAATATTTTTAATTTTAATTATATTTAATAAATATTATTAAATTAATTTTATAAATTAAATTAAGATATTTATAATTTAGTAATAATTAATTTTAATTAACTAAATATATAATATATTTAGTTGATAGTAAATTAAATAATATTTTTTTTAATTTCATATTTCAATTTACTTAGTTGTTTCCTTATTACGAAATCTTGTTGTAATTTGTGATAATTTAAGAGTTATGGATATTTATTTTATTGAATATTTTGATGTAATTATTATTTATTATATAATGAAAATTGAAATTGTAATATCTAAATACTTTGTATTATTTTTATTTTATATTTGTATGATGATGATTATCTTTTTTTCATAAAAATTGTAGTTATTATTTATATGTGAAATATCTGAACATTATTGTTATCTCATGTTAATTGTAATTATTATTTATTATTATAATTTTTAGAGACAGAGTTAAAAATATATAGTATAACTCTTCAATATGATAATAGACTATTTTTTAATTTTTAAAAAATTTAGAGACTATTTCATAAATTTAAAAATAACCCGAAACGGTACCCAGTTTTAACCAATACCAGTACCAGTATAATACCGTACTAAAACTCAATTTAATATTAATTCCAATACGATATTCACAACATTGGTTCTATTATGAGTAGGCCATTATGAGTAGGCCATTTTGAAGCAACATATTCCCTTCATCATAAAAGTTGTTACCGATACTTTTATGAACTCAATTAACAATCCAAAAGGCTTATAAGCGAATGATTTCATTTCAATTTTAACTTTTGCCTACATATGCCAATTTTGTTTTTCTTCTTCTCCTTATTTTTTGAAATCCTCTGCTTAGAAAAAATTTAATGAGCCTCTTTGTTTAACATGTAGGAGTCAACAACCCTAATTATAAATAAAAGTTCCTTCTTCCCATAACTACAATGACACTTTTACGCTGTGTTTGGTTACCATCTCCTGTGTGCGGAGACGAATCGAGACAAAAATTTGGAGACGGAACAGAACAAAAATGAGAGACAGTAAGGTGTTTGGTTGTGGTGAACAAAATAAGAAAAACTGTCCCCGTCTTAAGGGCAGAAATGTGTTTGGTTGCAGGGGACAGAACATAAAACAGTATCAATGACAAAAATGCCCCTCAGTATAATATGATTGAAAATATATAATTAATTAATTATTTTATAATTGTATCAATATTTCTTTTAAGTGTATGGGTAATTATTTAATTACAAATAAGTTAATGACAATAGAATTAATTAAATTATTAATACTTAATTAATTACATTATATTTAATTAAAATATTATTATGAATTACGTTACAACTATTCATTAATTAAAATATTAATTAATTAAAATATTATTAATCATCAATTTAAATATTGTAATTAATTAATTAATTACAATATATTTATTAAAATAATATAAGTAATTAATGAATTACAATATAATTAAAAAAATTAATATGATTAATTAAAAACATTACATTATATTTAATAAAATAATATTATAAATTAATAAAAATTTAGATTATCCATGAATTAATAAGAACATAATTAATTAAATAATTATAGTACTTAATTAATGACATTATATTTAAGTAAAAATTTCATTATTAATTAAACTATAACGAAGTAAATAATTACTGTTAATTACTTAAAAATTAATTAATGAAAATATAATAATGCAGTAATTAAAATATTGTAATTAATTAAAATATAATCACTTATTCAAATTTTATAATTAATTAAATTATTCTTATTATTTAATTACATTAGGGTATATGTAATTAAAATATCATTATGCATTAATTTAAATATTATAATTAAGTAAATAATTACAATCTAATTAATTTTATTATTATTATTACTTAATAAGTTTGAAATAATCCTACAAGTTATAAATTGTAACACATAATTATTTAGTTAAACATCTAAGCATGCATGGAATTAATAATATAATAGGTTTGAACTCAGCCGACAAGTATAAGTAATTAATTGTAACAAATAATAATGTAATTAAACATCTCAGCATTCATGAAATTAATTACATAATAGGTTCAACATTCATCCAAGCCTTATATTTTATTAATAATGTCCTTAACAATAATATCGAAAATGACTCCAATAGCAAAGAGTAAAAATCCTTGACTCCATGCCATTTTTTCTTTAAAGTTGCAACTTCATTTACTTGTTCACTGGCTGGAAGTGAAAATTGATTTGGTAGTGATGCGACTTCATTGGTGGTTGGAACAAGTTCTTCATGTCGACTTGAAGTACGCCTATTGACATCCATGACATAGGCAGTTTCTACTTCAACCAACTTGCGATACCCCTTGATCGAGCATTAGGAAAGCCCTCAGTTGCCAATTTAACATCATCCCAATTGGTAAAAATACCTACTTGACGTCCAATAAATACGACATAAAAGTTGTATCGGCCCATAATGAATTACCTGAAAATAAATCATATACTCTATCATTCATGCACGTACATAAATTAGAAACATTAAACATTTAATAAACCATCCATTCATCACTGATTCACAAGTGTACAAACTAAGTCAACATTTTATCATATCATCATTCAACATAACATAGGCTGTTTAAAGACAATGCACAACGTATTTACATGTTAAGCTACTATGTAGTCATTAAAATTAAGAAGAAATAAAGTCATATTTCCTCATCTAAGAGACTCCTGACATAGGCTTGTTTTTGTTCTACAGTTAATCCCCAGAAAAGACTCCCAGCATGTGCATTCTTCGCGAATATCCTTACAGTCCTAACAACTTCTGTTATGGAGAAACCCAAATTTCGAAGCTCTTCACCTAGCTACCGATTTTGTGCTCTTGCAATGGCATCAACAAGGATCTTTGCACTCTCTCTAGTACTGTCAATGGCCTCAGCAAATGAGGCAGCAAGGCTTTCTAACACTTCAATATCTCTCATCTTCCTCTTCTCACATTTTTGTTTCCTCCCTTTTATGTTGCTAGAAGAGGCGACAGAACCAGTGGCAGGGGCTAAAGCATCTGGAATAGGAGTGCTCGATGACACAACTGGATTTGTTGGGGTCTCAGGGGCTGTTGGAGCTGTTAGTGATTCGCTTTCAATTTCATCTGTTTCAAGCTCAGCAACAGCAGTAGGATCATCTTGAGCTCCTACACCAATGGCTCTGTCTCACTCAAAGACAAACTCAAGTCTAGAATAAAGCAGGAAAGGCTTGCCAGGAGTGTAGAACTTGTCAATGTGGCTTTGGATCAAAACACAGAAAACTTCAGCATGACAAACAAATAATTATTAACTAATCCAACAAAACAATTACCCTCATCCATTCGGCCAGCACTTGCTTGCTGTCAACCTCAATACATTGCTTAGTTTTATTCTAACTAAACCCACTGTAGTTTAACATGTCAAACGCTGTCTGATATTTGTCCTTCAACCTCTTGTGCTTATTTTTGACATGCCTCCTATCTATGCCACAATTATGAAACTTCTCTACCATCATTGTAGCAAGAATTTGGAATGTGCTAGGCTTAAATTGCCCATTATCAGCTCTGTGACCAGCAACAACTGCGCCCTCCATGAAAGTAACAAGTGCTTCTGTTTTCTCATCAGTCCAAACTCTTGACATTGCACCTAAATCATGCAATGTCATACCCCAAACCATTCCAAACTATTTCCATAATTGATTAACCAAATTGATTAACCAACATACATTTGCACTTATTATGTAATCAAGAAGAGAAAATTGAATTATAAGAAACATTGAATTAAGTATAAATAAAACAAGTAAACAGAAATTTCATGGTGCCTTATCACATTCAGTTACAATGAAAGTCAACAATATAATGAGAAATTAAAACAAATGCTCAATTGCAGAGACAAATGGAAGCCAACCAAATTTAAACTCTCAATTAAATAAAAACGCACATTAAGTAAATGACAGTTCATAATTTAATGGTTTCTTCTCCAATCATCAAACATATTCTTAGCTAAATCCTCTCTCCATTGACCTCATTCATTATTTGTCTCAACATGATCAATAAATTCAGGGATAGGTGTATCTTCTCCAATTGGCAGATCCTCAACCTCAAGAGGAGTAAGCTCTGCTGGATCATAAGTCATATGCAACCTAACAAAGTTGGGCAGAAGGCAGCATACAAGAATTATGTGCACATGAGTAGCTGCTGGATAAAAAGACAAATTTCTTAAGATTTTCCATCTTTTTTTAGTAAACCAAATGCACGTTCAATCACATTTCTGGCAGATGAGTGTCTCTTACTAAAGAGCTCTTCGGAGTTTCTAGGTGCTCTTCCATCTCTTGCCCACTCTTGAATATGGTATCTTGTGCTTCTAAAAGGTGCAAGAAAGCCAGGAGCATTGCTATACCCAGCATCTACTAAGTAGTAATTTCCTATAAACAAATGACACTATTACTATTGTATTTGTAATCAAACCTTAAACAACAACATAGCAAATTTCTTATCTTACATACCCCTTGGAACTTGAAGTCCATTAGGCCTAGTAACAGCATCATGCAGAACCCTTGGATCCGCTGCTGAACCCTCCCATCCAGCAAGAACATAAGCAAAGTTTAAGTTCTTATCGCACACCGCTAATACATTAGTGCATGTTTTCCCTCTCTTACCTTTGTATTTGGGTTTGTCTGTATGGGGAACCATTATTTCTAAATTGGTCTCATCTAGAGCATCAAGGCAAACCTTTCAACAAAATTCCAACAATAAAATTAAAAGTAGTTGTTTAGTAATTTAAAACCATGCAATAAATTAGAAAATTTATTCTAGATAATTAAATTTACTAATCTTAAACTATTTCCATCTATTATCTATGTAATCCTCGGGAATTGGAATGGGCTTGACAAATAAGATATGCTGAAGCTTCAGTACAGCCTTCAACACACTATGAAAGACCCTACTTATTGTTTCTCCTAACCTCATAAATCTAACTTGTACTACTCTATTAGATTCATTTTGTGCTAATATTCTTAGGAAGATTAAAACTTTTTCTTCAATAAGCACATGGCCATTATCATTCAACCCACCATGGACTTGAAGCATTTCACATAACACTGTAAATGGATTTAAGTCTATCCTTAAATCTCACTTGCTATTCCTATCACCCTCATGCAAAATCCTATCTATATTGGCTTGCCTGGTTGCTACTGTCAATGCCCTACAACCTTTAGCATTTTTACTCCTACTCAGTCTTCTTGTGTATTTAAACAAGCATAACAACATAACCATTCTCATCAAATTCAATTGCCCATTCCAAAGCTCAAACAAAGCTAGGCAATGAAACATAGCATCATGATCCTTGTTATTCATTTTTTTATATAGAAGATGTCTGTAAAGAAAATAATTATAATGATCACAAAGAAGTCACAACCAACAATTCAAGAATAAAGAATAACTACGACTGTCATTACCATAAACACCAAGAAATAGCATTTAAACCAAGAAAAAGAACATCACATTACATAACATTATAATTACCTCACGAGTTGAATATATGTTTTCCTTTAGTTTTACTTTCTCTTCTTCTGCCCTCTGAAACAACCAAATGAATAAATTGTAAAGTCAAGTGAATTGACAAATAAAAGCTCACTGATTTGATTCTTTATGATGAACATAAAGTAACGTATACAAGTCAAAATGATAACAAGCAGACAAAGAAGTAATCTGGTCCCTCCATTTAGTCTTTGACTGCCCAACAGAATGCAGTAAGCATGAATACATACATCTAACACAACACAACACCATCTAATAATCTTCATATAACACAAGTCCAAGCCTTCGTACACACTACATTATTATCCAAGTGTGATGCACTTTAGATTTCCCCTCAACGGAGAATATACGACATGATTGTTTTTTATATTTATTTATTTATGTTTGAAAATATTGATAATAGTTTATTTGTTTTAGTAAATAAACGAGTTGTAAAGTAGCTCTAATTAATAAGTAATAAGAAGGGGTTGTGGCGGTCCATCAAGTACACTGCTCATTTGCCTTGTACATCAAGCAACCTTCTAAATAAATTTAATAACTATTTATTTCATAAATATGTTGATTTAAATTACTATTAATTAAATATTATATTTAATTAATATTTAAATTAAATTTTACATTAAATTTTCAATTATTAACATTTTTATTTAAATTAATATTTAAAATAATTAAATTTTAAATTTAAATGAATATTTAAATTAATTAAAATATTCATTCTAATTTAATATTTAAATTAATTAAAATTAATATTAATATTAATATTTACATTAATTAAAATTTAAATTTAAATTTAAATTAATATTTAAATTAATCAAATTAAATTTAATATTAATTTAATATTAACTTAATTAATATGTTCGTTTAAATTAATATTTAAATATTTAATTAATATTTAATCTACAAATAAATACTTTATGCAAAAGAATGTAGTTTCCATAACCTTGAGTTGCATTTAAAGAGTGATATTGAATCATATTGGTCAAACATCAAAATTCAAGTGATAAAGGGAGAGAATATGGATTGGCCTTTAGCAATATTGCTATACTGTTGCATATATTCATATACCGTTGACTCAGGCCAAACAAATCCTCATTAGTTAAAGATATTCTAGCCATACTTATTCATAAAAATTCTCAACCAATAATACTTAAACATAACTGTAAATGGTTATATATTCATGTTCAATCACTTAACAAAGTCTTTTGCGAGAAGCACTCTTGAAACAAGCTTCCTCTTCTTCCTTGGTAGGATGGCTGAGATTACAAGTGCATCACCTTTTAATCTAATACTATTCCAGACACGCTAGAACTATACATTAGATTCTGCCCACCATACAGTGTCACCAAAATGTACATAAACCAGAGCATGACAAACAAATTGGATACAACTATCCCATGTTAACAAACTAAAAGATGGAAGTTCCTTAGAAAATAAATTCGTCAACATCAAATCATCTAGCCATCCTTAAAGTTTATTGTACATATCATATTTCATGAATTCATCACTTCGTTAAACAAAGCTTTTCACTAAATATCAATTATCCCTAGGCTGCAAATACAGAAACCACCATAAAGGTTAAGAAATAACAAATAAATTCATTACGAGTTGGGAAAGAAGAATTCCAAGTTTCTATAGGAGCACTCACATAATAGAAGATTTGTCAAGTTGCTAATGCTGGGAGACAGAGTAGCAGATAAATCCTAGCTAGGAGTTCCTCTATAGGAATACCAATTCATCAGTTTCAAAGGAAAAGTTTTGACACTTAACTAGATGAATTAAACAAAGCAAGCAATGTTTTTTTATTTCAAAGGATGCAATAAATCTTCCACAAACCAATCCCTCGCGTCCCTTGCAGTGCCCTACTCTAATGTGCCAGATGCTATGTACACTATCTCACATTAATCACAATTTGCCACCAACAATGCCCAGATCTACATCTCATCAACAAAACACATACTTTACTAATGTTTCATCTCTCTCCACTTTCTCAACTTATAACCCAGAAGTAAAGCCAAGCACACTGAAACGAGAGGCGAAGAAGAAGAAAAATTGCACAGAAACAAAATGTCATACCTTTCACTGAGACCACGAACAAGAGTAGGGAAGGAGAGCTGCAGGAGAACGTTCATCGTTGTGCCAGAGATGATTTGTTTTAGATTTTACACCGAGGGCATTTTGGACATTTCACAGATGTCACTTATTTATGTCTCCGTCCCCTCATTTTTGTGCCACATTCACAAGGAAGACAAGATTTTCATGTCTCTATCTCTAGAGTCGGGACATATTTAGGTGGAGATAGCAACCAAATAGGTTGGGAGACAGGACTTTTATGTCCCTGTCATCTGTCCCCACCCATAGGGACAGCAACCAAATACTGCGTTAGAACTCTAACCTTGGGACGCCACAAAGGAAGACCACTCTTTTGATAAATCAAATATTCTCAAAAAATACAAAGAAAGCAAGAATGCTCTCAATAATACTCAATAGTATTTCTAAATGAAAAATCCCCTTTCAAAGTACATAAAGGGTGCCTATTTATAAGAAAACTTCCTAACTTGATGTCTTAAAGAAGAAACTAAATAAATGAAAACAAATCAATCCCTTAAAGGAAACAATAAACTTATAAAGGTGTTGACTAGATGACCTTCTTTCAAGGAAAACAAAAAGGAAACTAATTAAAACACGGTCTAAATATATTGGAACTTATAGATCACGTCCTTCTCCTTATTTTTAAGTGGTACATGGTTGTCACATGGTATTTTAAGTGAATTATCCTAATTGGACTTCATATGGACCTTTGGGCACTTCATGTTGGACTTCAAGGAGTAAGACAATGCCTATTGGACCTTTATGAGACGAAATCTGACTCAACAACATAGGTTCTATCTCTTAAAGGTCTTGGATCAAACAATTCAATGCTTGCTTCATTGCTTTGGCCTTAGATCTTGTCACTAGGCCTCCAAAATATTGTAATGGATCTTTAGGAACATTAGACTTGAATGTTGGGCCTTTGATATGGGAATTTCGTTCACCCCCTTGCCTTGGACATTCAGACTTCAAATATGATCCAATTTCAGCTCCTAAGCCTCCTTTTGCAAGCTCATATCCATGCAAGTCGTATCCTAGGCTTCCTTAAGGTGGATCACACCATGTATGCTTCTCTTCTTGTCTTTCACATGCCCCTGGTTCTCCATCAGAGAGGTCCTATGACAAGAGTAAGAGCTAATCGTATGAAGGAGACTTTGCAAGGGTTGATCATGGTCATTCGAAACAATGTGGCTGTTGTTGAAAATCCAAAGGCATTACCAAGATTAATTACATATCTTTAAGACCAAGCTGATGGACAAAGCCAACTATGAAAAATAATGCTTGGAGCCTAATCTGAATATTTACCTTTTGAAAAGGCTAAAGATACGGGATTAAATGGCAATTTCGTGTTTTGACTTTCTTTCATTAATTATTATTAGTTATCAAATTATTTTTGGAAGGATTTCAAAGTGAAGGCTCATTTGTATCCTTTAGTTAAGGGAATCCTTCTAGGTCAAGTGTTTCCTATTTAGTTATGTTTTGGAATAGTAAAAAAGACATTTCCTTATATGATTTTTATCAGGCTTATTTAATAGGCAATCTAGTGTATTAAGAAAATCATCTTATCATCAGAGTTTTTCTCTATTGCAAGAGCTTTCTCTTGGTTTTTTAGTCAAGAAATAAATCTAGAATCCTCAAGGTAACTTGTAGTGATCAACTCATAACTTGGTTCCAATCAACAAATTTGGTTGGGTTGATTCAAGAAGGATTATGGGGTTTTCTTTCCCTTGTTGATTTTGCGCCTTAGATGTTCCTTCACCAAGGTTCATATCAGGGATAAGGGGTTCCCTACCATTGATTAGAACTGAATAAGATGTACAACCAAAGCATTGGTTTATCCAATTAATGTATATCCACGAATTTAAAAGCTTTAAATAGGTCAAGTATGTAGCTCCAATGAATTAAATAAGAGGCTTTGTAGATATAACAATAAAGAAATGAAATGACAATGTGTTTTCTTAAACAAATACTATTTATAAATTAACATTTGTACTAAAATAACTACTAATTTATGCTATAACTAATGTTAATTAACTACTACTAAACAAAAATAATGTACTAAACTTCAAAAGTACTCATCCCATACATTATAGCGTGTGATAATCCTATTAATGTTCAATAATAAACCACTCTGTAACCTAATTCTAATCACTTTCCTCCTCCTATACTCTACTAAGAAAAATCATATAACTATGAAAGATGGTTTTTGATAATGAATATTCCATATCCTCATCAATGTCCCTTTAGAGTCATTAATGTCCCCTGAAGTGCATAAATGGTGAAACTTTTATAATTAGAACATATGAGTTTGTGAATTACGGAATAGATAGGAGCCCTTATGTCTTGTCCATGTAGCATATGAGAATCATAAAGCTTCCTTACTTAACTAATGATGCTTTATCTTTGTTTACTCTCAACATTCTCACTCTCCAAATTTTTTTGAATAAATTCATTAGATGAATCATATTCTTAAATTTTGAAACAAGCACATTATTTATACAAGAAAATTACCAAATTGTATTTGATCCTAATGACTAGTCCAATGAACACGTAAAAGGATCATTAAATTAAAAAATATTTGATGCATGATATAAACAAATAAATATAATTATTTGATAGGTGGAGTGTATAAAAATAAATATGAAAGTATGAAACTCATGAGGAATGTATGTTACAAAATAGTCTTTGATGTAGGATGAATTATATTTAATGGCCTAATACATATGATAAAGCCCTTAAAAAATTGCTTCAATCCACTAATTATATTAAGATTAATATTAATATATTTTTATTTAAATTATAATTTGTGACTATTTGATTATGGGTATTAATAGAATTAAGAAATCCTAAGTGTTTGATTATTTTAAATTAGATTATTTTAAATAAATTAAATCTAACATTATAATATATTATTTAGACAGCCAAATAGTTCTTATTCTATTATCAATCAAATATTCATAAACCAAACAATCTTTATTCTAATTCTAAGTCACTTTAAATTAGTTTTTTAAACACCATTTCTTTTAGGTTGAGATTATGATATGAAATTATAGAATATAAAAAGCTTACCCAAGACTTTTCTTGATTCACCACTTGATCTTCAACCAAGAAGAAGATTCGAACAAGAAGAAAAAATGAAGTTTGTTTCGAGAGATTTGTAACCCAACCCTTAAGAATATAACCCAATTCAAGCAAATTATGAATTAAACGACACAAAATTGAAAGAAGAACAAATAAAGAGGTCACTAATTGATGAAATGAAATCAATTACATAAGTTGCATTCAAAGCATGAAAATCGTCCAATGATTCTAATTATTCAACACGAATAATAATAAAGATAAAACTCACAAAATAATGTCATAAAATTGTGTTCTCTAGTGATAACTGAACCTCCCTATATATAGGAGAGGAGTTGATAGAAAATTAAGAAGTAGGAATTATCTTAAACCTATAGTTACATATCCTACTAGGAAACTACCTTTTAGGAAACAAGATCCACTAGGAAACTAACTTTTAGGAAACAAGGCTGACTAGAAAACTGACTTTTAGGAAACAAGATCTACTAGGAAACTAAATTTTAGAAAACAAGAACTACTAGGAAACTAACTTGTAGGAAACAAGAGACCTTACAAGATTTGGTCAATTATCCCTTACAAAGAAAGAAATCTACCAATGGTAAATTCAGCCATAGGCCTTATTTTTCAAGTTAGATTGGCCCTACTTCTTCAAGACTTATTAAGTGGACTTACTTGGACTCCTTAATTGAAGCAACTTGGATTTGGGCTTGAGAATGGGCTTCTTTAATTAAATTATTCAAAGCACCTTGCATCTTTTTGATCCTAGCCCTTGTCATAGTCCCAACAATACCCACAAGTGGATGCCATGTCACTAGCCCCTTGATCCATATTAGGTTAACCTTATAACCAAACATCATTTATTATACCTTTAGGAAGTTGACCTTGTAAGCAAACAAAGCTTAATTTTTGTTGAGGTTAGGTTATCGTAGTGGTTAAACAAAGTTCACCTTCAAACTTAGAAAATGATCATTCTTTTCAACACAAAAGCTAGTTGCTAATCATCTTCTCTCCAACACCATATGAATTGCTAACAACGACAACACTAGAGAAATTAAGTCACAATCAAACTACCATCTCCCTATATGCTACAAAAAATTGCACTGTTGTGCCAAGTGGTTTGCAACCTACTCAATAACATATATGATACTATTGATTCTCACGCATGTCATCGATAAGGAATTTCTTCAAGTCCACATTTTTGTTTCTCCGCGTTCTCTTTCTCAGGAGCAGATGAACTACATACTGTAACATGGAATTTTCGTTGTTCAAAACAAATAAGACATCTACCCTTATATGTAATCTTGGTCTCCATATTGTATCATGGAATTTTGATTGGTCAAAACAAACAAATGATTCTACCCTGATATATAATTATGGGTCTCCATTGATACTCAACAATGATATGCAATTTTGTTTGTTCATTGATATTTGATAGTGATGTGCAATTGGTTATTCATTAATATTCAATAATGTTTTTAGGGCTAATGATTCTCCTTTGTAGATTTTCGAAAACATAAAATCATTATGGATACCATGTTCAACATGAAATTATGACTTTTATAAAGTATTAAACAAATCTAATATGATTGATTTATATGATTTTTTATAAAAATCAATTCTAAAAAGCAAAAAACAACTTTCTTGGTGAGACTTGAATATTAAAAATTGAACATATAAAAAATTAAAGACAATAAAGAATTATCTTTTCTCATTTTTTAAAGTTTCAATCATCGAAATAAAACAATCAAAAACTTGTTTTAATTTCAAAGTTGTCGATAAACTTTATAATCATCACAATGCAAGTTAATAAAGGGTCTGAAACTAATTTTTAATAATATAATTAAAGTCCAAAGAATTGCACCACTGTTCCTCAACTTAAATCATTTATGAATTAACTTTTCTTTTCATACACAAAATGATGGACTTTCGAGAGAATAGTTTTTGTTATCTTTCTTCTTATTTATTTATTTTGTAAAAAATCTTATATAATTACTAAAACTAGCTTTGTAGTTAACAATTATCATAATCATAAGATGAAAGATAATTAAGTACCCATCATAGGTGTATGAATCTTTCAATGTGCATAATATATAAGTAGTAAGCTTCAATTAATAAATATGTTCTTAATTGCACGTAGGCATATCCCCATATGGAAAATGGCAACAATATAAGTGAGAATCAAAAAGTGGAGTGCAGTTACAATGGGGTAGTTAATAAAATATGCCAATGATCTCTAATGTTTCTTAATGTGGAGTTATTCATATCAAATTTTAGATCTGATTTAAATTCACTTGAATGGCCTATGAAAAGGTTAATAGGAATTGAATGGGGTATTAGAGATTGACCTACATGATCATTTGGGTGTTAAGGTGAAACTTTTCATAAAAATTCATACTACATTCAAAGGGCATGATTTTGAGGTATTTAGCTTGTGTTTAATGATTTTTATAAGACTTAGTACTTAATGTAGTTTATATTTTATTTATAGAGCTTGTTTCACCTCTTTAATGAAGAATTGAATTTGGTCAAGTTGAAATAAAGTTAGAGAAGTTTTAGAGTAATTCTAGAGGAATAGAGATTAAAAAAGTCATCATATTTACTAATACAACACTTAGCGTTTAACCTGTGTAATTTAATAATGCATTATGCTTCTTTGAACCTTTGTGAAGCCTATGCTTCGCCTAGGCATTTTCTACTTTTTAAAAAGATTTGTCCATATGAAGAACACAACCTAGACATGATCACATGTTTAAAACACATACCCTACATAAAATCGTGTTTCAAGTAAGTAGGCTTGGATGTGAAATAAAATAGGACTGTGTTACTGACCTATATTGGTGTAAAATGTTACATAAATTAGGGTCTTTGGTAGCTATGAATGAACACAGGAATAACAAAGCTTATGTTAATACTTTTTTAATCAAAAATTTAGGTTTTCTAAAGATAAAAGGATGAAGAAAGAGAATGGTAAATGGAAGAGTTGTCTAGAAGAAGGTGCCATATGATCTAGTCTTATTTTTTAACATTCTTTTCTTAGTCTTATGCTTGTGGTTGTATTACAAGTGTAAGTTCTTTATTATATGACCATGAGTAGACTGAAAGTGCCACTTAATCTAGATCCAAAAATCATATGTTTGTTACTTTGAAATCTATAAGAAAAAAAAATTGAGAGTTCAATGCAACTACTAGTCGATACAATCTACAAGCGCACATAATTGTTCGTCGTACTTACACATCAAGTATTCCAAGGTTGTATCCCACAAGGACTAAAATACTCGCTCCTGAATTAATCCTAATTACTTGAACCAAAATGACAAGAAATTTAAAAGATGATTGCATTATAGTAAACAATCAATTATAAAGGCTGTAATCAAACAAACAAAGGAAATTTGATGGTCTACGCTTAGGGCTTTGGGATTCACCAATTTAAGAGATTGATCGATAAATTATGGAATTGATTAAATGACAAGTTATAATAACGATTACACAAATTCACTTATATTCTTTCTCAAGACATACAAGAATACCCAACTAGTTGATTACTATCTCTCAATATGAAACCTAACTAGTCAAATTCATTAAGAACAAGTAACTCTAAGTTATCACACTAGTTTAGGATATCTCTATCTCTGAATCTAATGTGTTTATCTTCCTAATGTACAAATTATACTTCACCTCTCAGTCCATCATATGATTCTTAAGATTGCATCTATGGTGATCAAGCATGGAAACAAAAATGAAGCTCAAGAAAGATAAAATATAACCCAAGAATTACACTAATCAATTCATAAAACATCAATCAATCCCTAAAATAGGCTACATCCCTAACCCTAAATGGGGTTTAGTTCCATCACATGATAAAAGATTCACAATACATAAAGACAATCAACATCAAAGAGAGGGTGGAGAGAGAAGATAGAGAGAGAAGACAAAACAAGCTTGCTTCCAATCTTGATTTAATCCTCCTTCTTCCCCTTCTTTTCCTATTTTGGGTGCCTCAAATCTTGCTGCCTCGTTTTTAGTGCTAGAACCCCTATTTAGGTCTTCAAAATAAGTATTTATAGTGTCTTGGGGTTAAAGAAACATACTTTTTACTAAAAAGGGGAATAAAGATGGTAACAATGCCATCAAAATCCGTTAGGCGGACTTAATGTCCGTTAAGCGGACCTTCTCAGACTTTTGGAGTAATTTTGGATATTGAATGTCCGTTAAGTGGACTTTATGTCCATTAAGCAGACATTCACAATTCTTTTAGCCTCGCTTCTTTGCTCATGTACATTTGGAGGGACATGATGTCTGCTGGGCGGGTATACACTATACATTTTCAGAAATGTGCACTTTTGACTTTTTAGAAGGCAAAATCTCTCTTGGGTCTTCAAGAAAATTATAGAACTCAGAATCCTCTTCAAAAGCGTACTTGAATAGCCTTGATCTAACATCCATAGCGAAAGTTATGCCTTTTGCCCCAAAATCTATCCAATTGTACCTATTAAGCAATAAAGCTAAATTGTGTGAGAATTAACCTAATAAAGCCCAAAATTCACTTAGATATAAGTTAAATTAGTTCCAATTCATCACAAAATCTTATATGAATAATTTGACTTATCAACTACCAAGGGCAGGTCATAGATTGAACCACATAATCGGAAATTATGTTATCATATAACTAATTGGGACTAAGTGTAGCATTATTAGAGCAAGAGTTAAAATAAACAATCCTAACGGTTTAGTAGTTGGTGTAATTTCATTGGTTACTAAATGAAGATTCCAACATGCATATTGTAATTTTTTGGAAATATGCAACACATTGAAATTTAATGGATTTTCAAAGGATACCATTCAATTAAGACTATTCCATTTCACACTGAGGGATGGTGATAAATCATGGATAAACTCACTACCTCTAGAATCCATCACTATAAGGACTAATTTGGCTAAGAAAGTTTTGGCCACGTAGTTCATTTTAGCACAAACAACAAAATTCATGAATGATATCTTCTCCTTAAAATATCAACAGGTTGAGACATTATATGACACTAAGGAGAGAGTAAGGAGTAGTTGAGAAAGTTATTTGTCGATATTTTACATATTTGATGGTAATTTGCTTAGTATTTTGCACCTTTAAGACTTGTTTTATATGAATGTTATAATATTTTCTATGTTTTGCTCATTTTCTTGTAGGTAAAAATTTTGAGGAGTGAACACAATATTTAGTTAAACTTTCTCCATGGTTGTTGAATTGAAGTGATTTTAGATTTATTAGAAAGCTAACTTGTAGGAAAACAACTTTGAAGAAGATTCAGGTGCATATTCCATCCTTAAAATGTTGATAAGTGGAGAAGTTTTTAGGAAAAAAGCATAAAAGTGTGCTTGTATTTCTCCATGGTCTAGAAGTCGAGGCATAGTACAAGATTTGCCCTAGAGTTGAACCAAGATCAATGTTAGACACATCATTGAAGTTACAGAAGAGAGAACAAGAATAAGACTTCTGCCAATCAAAAGGTGCCAAGTGACAATTTTCAGACAATGATAAATAAAAATTGGTGTTTTCCAAAGTTCAAGTCATTTAGAACTCTATTTTTGTAACCCTGTCTATAAAGAATTGTATTGGATTTAACCTCGGGAGCTTTTGAAAGGGGTTCTTAATACGGCAACAACCTAGAGTCAATGTCTAGATCAACTCTGTTTCAATTATTATTCTCAATACCTAAATTCAATCAATCTAACATGACCCTTCACCCCCAAAATAGTAAGGATTTGGTAAAAAAGAGTATAAAGATTGCAAGAATTGAATTAATGCCACAAGTTAGAACTTATTTGATAAGTTGAATCTATCCTTAAGGTAAAACAAGCAAGAATCCAAATTTTCTCTTGAAGAAGACTTTCCATTTTTTGTATTCACATCTGACCTGAAGTTCACACATAAAGCAAGGGTTTAAATACCCTTGTGCAATACAAACCCTAACAAAGATAACCTAAAGACCCTAAAACATCAAGAAAGGCTTTCTTGAAACAAATCTACCCAAAAACAAATCCCACACTGATTTGGGCTTCAAAACTAACTAAAATTGCCTAATCTTAGTCCAAATAGGATAAGGAAACAAGAAAACATAGAAGACTAACTTAAAAGGGGCGGATTCGATTTTTTAAACTAGGCCCACATGCTTGGTTCCTTAAAATAAAACATGCACATGACTTTTTTAATGAAGTACATGCACACTTAACACAAATCAGCCTATGATAAAGTCCAAACGAAGTCCACACGCCCTTTAAAAAATAAAATAAGCCCAAACCTATTGATTAGACTTGTGCTTATGAAAATTGGCTAAGTGTTAGCCCTTTTGGTTTGATATCTCCAACTTGCATACACACTTAGACGCTGCCCTAAGCTCCTCCCCAAGCTTGATCAACAAAACTTCTTGAGGTTCTTGTGAAACAAATGCTTATGCATAAATCTGAAATTGTGCCTTGATCTTGTTGGAGCGTGACCTTGTAATTGGACCCATCGGCATCCTCAATTTTACATTGCCTTGGTGAGTTGCATCATTCTCTCCCTCCTCAAAAGGATTTGTCCTCGAATCAAGACCTACATTATCAAAGGGAGATATATCAGAAACATTAACAGTAGCACGAACACTATACTCACCTGGCAACTGCACCCTATAGGTGTTGTTATTGATGCATTCAAGCACTTGAAAAGGACCATTGCCTCTAGGATCGAGCTTAGACTTCCTTTGTTGAGGAAATCTCTCCTTCCTGAAGTGCACCCAAACTCAATCTCCAAGCTTAAACTCCATCGCCCTGTGCCCTTGATTGGCTCTTTGAGCATACTTCTTGTTCTTTTCCTCAATATGCTGCCTAGCTTTCTCATGTATTGTCTTAACCAATTCGGCCCTTTGCTGCCCATCTACATTAACAATCTCATTCAAGTGTAAAGGCAACAAATCCAATGGAGTTAATGGGATAAAACTATACACAATCTCAAATGGAGAATAACATGTAGACGAATGAATGCTTCTATTATATGCAAACTCAATCAAAAGCAAACAATCTTCCCAAGTTTTCATATTGTTACCCACAACAGCACGCAATAAAGATCCTAAGATTCTATTAACCACTTCCATTTAACCATCTGTTTGGGGATGATAAGTTGTAGAAAACAAAAGTTTAGTTCCCAATTTATTCCATAGAACGTGCTAAAGGTGACTTAAAAACTTAGAATCCCTATCTGAAACAATGGTTCTAGGAATGCGATGTAACTTAACAACATCCTTAAAAAACAAATCAGCAACATTTGTAGCATCATTAGATTTATGACATGCAATAAAATGAACCATTTTACTAAATCTATCAACTACAACAAAGATGCTATCATGTCCTTTCCTAGTCCTAGGCAATTCTAACACAAATCCATAGATATATCAACCCAAGGACTATTAGGGACAGGTAGAGGCGTATACGACCCATGCGGTTGTACCTTAGACTTGGCTTGCCTACACGCTACACAACTAGAGCAAACTCTTTCAACATCCTTTTTCATGTTAGTTCAATAAAAATGCTCCTGTAATATGTCTAAGTGTTTTAGCAATATCAACATCTCCCATTAAACCTCCATCATGAGACTCCCTAACAAGCATTTCACGCATAGAACAAGTAGGAATACATAGTTTATTAT
>JANZXR010363409.1:0-20159 GCA_027575705.1 Erythroxylum echinodendron
TTTAATTTACTTTTTAGAGAGGGCTAAGATATTAATAATGCTTTTTTTAATAAAATGATTACTTATTTTGGAGAACTAAGATGAAAATCTTTTTCATGGCTAAGATTTTGATTATAGGAAGAGTGAGTGGAATAGAAATGATAATATACTCATTTAATTAAATAGTAAGGCAATGCATATTTTATTTTTTGCATTAGGTAGAAATTTTTTCTAAAGTTTTAATATATCAAAATGCTTATAATATTTGGCTCATATTTGATCTTACATAGTATTAATGATTGTTATAATGATATTGGTATTAATGATATTATTATTACTCATGATTAGCTTGATGAGAATCTAAATAAGAATAAAGAATAGGGCAAAAAAGAAAAAGAGAGCACTAAAGATCATACGGGATGGACATGTAGAACCCCACTCTTATAGTGCATATCCCTAAGCATACCTTTAGTATTCTAGAATACACTTAACCAGGGTGGTGTGCTAGGACGGTTAGTCAAACTCAATACTAACTTTTTTTCAAACATCACACCCATATTTCAGAAAAAATAATTATTCATTTCCGGCCCATTTATTCATAAGCATCATAAACATCAATTGTTATTACAGTCATTGATCAATTTTAATTACAAACCTTTCCAATTTGGAAGACCATTATAAAACAGAATTATTCAGAAACACATAGTACAATATTTGCAGAATATATTTTTTAATACAAAAATAATGAAAAACATATGTAGATGTGAATTGATCTTGATCTCTAACTCTTATTCAATTTCAGCGGCTATATTCTAGTTTGTCTAATTGGGTATCTCCTCTGAGCCTGAAAAACAACGTGGTAATTTTGGTGAGTTTTGCAAACTTAGTGAGTGGACCATCCTCAATGGCTCACTCATATCACATAACACAACAGTTCATACTTCAAATTCACATACACTGCATGTCATCATATAATGCACATCATTTCACTAATAATCATATATCATCACATAACACTTTGATCACTTATTTCATATTTCACATTCAGAGCAGTCAAACAGTTCATTTCAATCATTTAAAACATACATATCAATTACATATGCAATGCTCATGAGACTCACTTCCAATTGTTATTACTATAACCGAGATCCTGTAACTATCTCATATCTATTGTGGATACTGGGCTCATTAATAATCGTCCCTTATCCGTTGGGGATACATGGCTTATTATACATAGTGGGCTAAAGGCACTTACCACATTTTGAGCTTTAAAGTCTTTTTTACTTTCTGAGCCTTAAGCTCTTTTTCATTTTATGAGCTTTAAGCTCTTTTTCGGTGGCTACTTCGATCACAATATCCTTTACTTGTTCATGTATTCATGTAATGAAATTCATCACATTCATATATATTCAATCAATCACTTATACTCAATTTTCCACATTCACATTCACATTCACATTCACATTTATCATCGAACCTTAGTCTGACATTCAACAATTAAGTTGAGTATCACTTATTTAGTCAAATTCACATACAATGAGCACGTCTAATGATTTTCATGCAATAAACACCTCAGAAATTGAATGTCTGAAACAATACATTCACATCACATAATAATTCAATATAGATGCTTAAAAAAACAATTAATTAAGAGGAGACCATCTAGGTCGACTCATAGTTTGCTCCACATAGCTTATTGTCTCGATGTCCCGGCAATGTTTGGATGTGGTTGCTCTAATCGCTCTTCTATATTATGCAACACATACATATTTACACATTACTAATTTACACATTCATATGAATACATCATATACATATGTATATGCGATACGTATAATTCATGCTCAATGACAATCCTGGGTATGTATAACCTTAATCATGTGTCTCAATCATTCAAACATTTTCATTTGTATATGTCTTGCTATCTTTTAGTTTTATACCTTAATTGTACAAGACTATTCTAGGTGCATCATTCAATCATTCATCAAGATCATTCTAACATTTTAAGACCACATAATTTCCAATTTATCATTCATCTTTACTTAGTACTCATCATTCATCTTAATTGAATCACTTTAGCCATCATAGGTTCATTTTCATTCTCATAATATCTCAAAATTCCAAATTTGAACACTTAATGTATCACAATTTATTCTTAAGTTCTACCCTCAATCCTCACCCTAAACATAACACTCATTTTATCACTTGTTCAAGCATCATTCTAGGCTCAATTCAAGCTTCATTCAAACCTAATTGCATCATATGAAAGTACCTAACCAATTACTAATTTAAATCACACATAAAAGAAGCATATTTGATGTCTAACCAATTCCCACGATCGTGGGATTTTGTTGGTAGAAACTTTCTACCTTCATTAGGCATTCCCATTTTCTAGTTTTTCCAACTCTATTTTCAGGTCAGTTTTGTACGACCATTATGACCTAGAAAATGAGGTATTTAGGCAACACCTTCTTTTAAACAAATGTTCCTATATGTATTAAATTTCTAACGACATATAGTTGATGTAGTTTGGTTTAGTATTCTACGATTTATACCTAAAATACTGAAGACTATTCTCAAACTGCAACAGCACACCCGGTACTCAACTTCAAGCCAATTAAAAACCCTTAGGGATAGAATTCAAATTCAATTACTTCATGAAAATTGTATCCATATGTCTCAAGTTTAATCTAAATTAAAAATAATCCATTTTGGATATCTACAGAACAAGATATGGCCAAATTACAAATGCCTGTTTAGTGAAAGCACTCCATCTAACATATTCAACCACACTTCATCATCATTTTCATCCTAGTTCATCTCTTTTGATTAGTCTATCATTTCTAGCTTATGTCCTCATTATTTCCCCTTCATTATCACTCCCATTATAGCTCAATATCATCCATAAACAAATCATGATTTTTGTTTAATCATAAACACTAAAAACAAAACATCTATATATACACATTTATCAATTTTTTGCTTATGTTCAAGTCCAATTTCACCTTCATTTCACATCTAAACCATTACCTTAATTCTTCCCATTTCAAGACACAATAGTACTCTTTTTTATTAGGTTTGAACTCATTTTAATTCATCTCTATAATAATCAAAGGAGTCCACATTGTTACATATGGAAAACAGAGCGTGAACATCTATTTACCTATCAATTTTTTTCTACGCTTCTTTCCTACACCATTTTAATGCTCTTTCCATTTCAAAATCATCTCTACAACTACTTATGAAATATTGATCATCGTATATATACAAAAGCAAGACATTTTTGTGTTCATTTCATGAATCACAATTCACATATATACATCACCATTGTATGCTCATTTAAGCCTAATCTATCATCATAAAATTGTTATTTAACAAACCATAAAGAATAATGCTTTACACTTATTTAACTCAACTCTTCTTAAATCATCACATAGCCCTAGCTTCCAAGCATTATTTGCTCATCATCACTCAAGGTGGAAGGGTTAGGTCTTTTAGTAACAAGATGACAAAAATGGAAGTAACAAGTGATGAATGTGAATAAAGTCCATGAAGGTGAGAGAAAAAAGTGTCGTAAATGGAGAAAAAGAAATGAAGAAGATGAAGAGTAATAAAGAGAGGGAATTTAACCAAAGTAATAAAATGAAAGACCAAAAGATGGTCTTCCAAATGTAAAAATGTCGAGAGTGTGGTGTGTGGCATAGCAAGTGACACTTGTCACTTACCACATGTCACCACCTTTATGGTCCCCAAATGGTGTTTTTAATAACTAGTCTACTTGTCCTCCAATTTCTAATCCAATTTGTTCCAATTTTTTATAACACTTGTCATTAAATCTTAATGTCACTTATCAAAAATTTTCACTACCATTTGACACTTAATTCTACTGCCACTTATTAATTATCTTGTCATTTGACATTTTTCCTAGTCCCCAAATACTCAAAATTTCAAATTTTCCTAAATTTGCACTAGAAATTCTAAATCAATAATTACGCTCCCAAATAAAATTTTAAGACAATTAATTGACAATTTATATCATAATCACATTAAATATCAATTATACCCAGAATTTGTCAAATGAGTGCATGAACAATCATTATAATGTGTGAAAAATTAAAATTCATGTATATGTATGCTATCATTATGCATAAGTATGAAATGCATTTTTTAAATCTCTCATTTCTCATTTACAGAAATTTAGGATTCTGACCCTTAGTATGGAAATGCAATGTTACAATTGTCCCCCTCAATAAATTTTGTCCTCGAAATCCTTATCCGAATCATCAAAAAGGTAGGGGTAATGTTTCCTCATATACTCCTTCGTTTCCCATGTAACTTCTTTACTTGAACGGTTCCTCTCAAGGGATAATAACTGATGGAATCAACCGATTTTTCAGTTACTTATACAGATATCACACTATCTTAACTATTTCCTCAATGTATTTCAAATTATTCAGAATTTCACTTCTAGTATCAATAACATATATATCAGATTGTAATGATATTTCCCGAACACATCCATGTAACATTGTGTGAATCTTAAACATCTTTTATTGATAATACTAACTTGTAAGTCAATGGCCCCATTTTCTCAATACATCATATGGTGTAGCACCCTGTTATCATGGGGCATATACCAAAATATCCTGAGAACATTCCAGTATATAACCTATGATAATGGTACGTTACGTTCAATCACAACGTTCACTTAACATGGCATCATCATTTTTTTCTTTTTAAGGTATCATCAAGAAATTCATAATATTCAAAACCAAAATTTTCCCCTTTTCTTTTGATAAATTTGAATGTAATACATTGTAGCTTTCGAATAATTGTACATGTACATCATCGTAACCTATTACAAAATAAGCTACATGAAAGAGGAAATATACAAAAAGACCTATCTAATCTTCCAATCTCAACTGACTAACCTGTGAACTATTTTCTTAAAAAAAGTACAAGAATTATGCTTCTTGTGCGGTCTCTCAGTAGCAAAAGTCATCCCTCGATCTTGAAATGTCAACGTACAATTTTGGGTGAATTAGCGAACTCAGATGAGGTAACCATCATCGATGGTTCACTCAATTCATGCAACACATCAAACATGTAGAGATATAATTCACATCTTTGCATTTTTGCATAAAGAATCACATATCACTTTCAGGATAATTATACTAGACATTTCACTCAAACAAAAGTACACATATCAATTGTAATTACAATGCACATGATTTAGTTTCATTTGTTACTTTGTTATGACCAAGTGCCTTTTTACTAGCTCATATCCCTTTGTGGATACTGAACTGTATCAATTAATGCCCCATATCCCTTAGTGGATATTGGGTACATGCACAACTGAGCCAAAGGCTCTTATCACGTTCTGAGCTTTAAACTCTCTTACTAGTGACTCTGGACACAACTGCCATAATCTTTCATGTATTCACGTAATAAAATGCATCATATATATTCAATGATTACACTCGTTCAATCACATTCACACTCTTTCTTATTCACATTTTTCATCGAACTTTTAGTCCAGAATTTAAAATTGAAGTTGAAAATAAATAGTTAGTTATGCTCACATTCAAATAATGCTTCCAATATAGTCCCGAATATAGAAGCCCTCGGACAATCAATTGTTCGGAATCAACACAATCAATTTAACATTTATAAGATAACTCAAACACAATCTAACACAAACAATTAATTAAGTGAGACTGTCTAGGTTACTCATAGGCCATTCCCAAAGTCAATGCCTGGAAGTTCCGGTAACATCTGGATGTTGACGTTGTAGTTGCTCGTCTATATCACACAATATACACATATCACAATTTGGCACAATTATAAGTGTTTATTAATGCACATGTATGTATATGAAGTATGCACAATGTATATTTATGACAATCCCGGGTATCGCTCTATTATTCTTGTCATGTAAACATTCATATGTACAAACTCACATAAGTATCATTATTCTTATGGTTTATACCTCAATAAAACCATAAAAATCGAAATTTATAATTCCTTGGTCAATTCAGATTTTTCCTATAACAACTTTCGGGTCAACATTCCATGTTCTTTTTGACCAAAAAAATGAAGTAATTTAAGGATACTTTCTTCTAGAAAATTGTTTTCCTATCTCTTAAGTTTCTAATGAAACCAAGATTATTCAATTTAGTTCATTATTCTATGAGTTATGCTTAAAATACTACAGACCTAGCACATTTGAAACTTTGGCTTGTACATGATTATTCCGTCAAATTGTACAACTCATATTTCTCAATTCCCACATTCAAAAGTTATGAAATTTATATCATTTGAAGTATAAGAGAATAAAATACAAATTTTGCAAAGAAACATTTGTCTAATTCAGCCTTTATAAATACAATTTGTTCGAAAAAATCAAGACATAATTTTAGTCAAGGGTAGTACTGCAGCCTATTCCATGACTCACTTTAAGCTAAATTTTAGGACCCGTAAAGATAGAATTCAAATTTGGTGTCTTCATGAAAAATATAGACATATGCCTCTAGTTTAATCCAAATTAAGAATCGTCTCATTTGGATAAATACAAAACAAGTTATGGTTAAAAGACAAAAGCTTAATCAGTGGACCATTTTCCAGCACCCTCTTTATCACCATTTAGTCTCTCAATCCTTCCTTAAAACAACTCATAAATACCATTAATACATTAAAACAGAACATACATCTATTTATTGCAACATCAATGTTACACATATCTCAACTCCTCTATCATGATCATTAAATACTAAACTACCATCATAAATGATTCATTTAGCAAAACCATGAAGATTAACAAGCTACTTGGTTTCTCTTCAATGTCTTCAAACACAACAAGAAGCCCTAACTTCCCATGTCACTTACGTACATCATCATCCAAGAGTGATTAGGTTAGGTCTTTTATGAAAATGAAAAAGACAACAAAGTGAGAGTAGCAAGTGAAAGAGAAGAAGGCTAGGTTTAACGTGTATTGAGGTTGGAGAAGAAAAAAATCGTGAAGAAGAGAAAAAGATGAAGCTCAAGAAGAAGAGGGAGAGAAAAGCAAGTGAAAGACAACATTTTATTTGGTCTTTCAAATAAAAAAGTGAAAATTTGTGAGTGGGGGAGTGGTGGCAAGTGGTGGTGACACTTGTCATTGTTACTTGTCACTTTCTTATGGTCTCATTTGGACGCCTTTTAAAAACTAGTCCATTCAATCCCAATGTCTACTTCTATTGTCTCCAAATTTCAATGACATATGTCATTAAATCTAAAAGCCATTTATAAAAATTTTCACTACCATTTGACTCTTAATTCTACTGCCATTTATCAATTCTCCTGCCACTTGGCATTTTTCCTAGTTCAAAATTTATATAAAACTTCAGGGATTTTCTAAAATTCACCAAAATTTCAAAATCAATACTTATACACACCAAGTCAATTTTCAATACATATAAACCACAGTTTAGATCAAAATTCACATTTATAACAATTATACCCGAAATGTCAACGCATGCATGTACAATTATTTTCATGTGCAAAAAAATTCAATATTCACTTGTAGTTGCATATCATATAATGCATGAGCATCAAATGCATTTTCTAATTTCTTAATAATCTCTCATATTTACTATTCTAGCCTCAACATGGGTAATGGGATGTTACATATGGACCAATACATTTCCGAACTTCTATCTATCTTGAATCACTTAATTTCTGTTACAGATCAATTTCATTTCATCAATATTATCTTGAATCAATTCTGGCCTTCAACCATTCTTAGGCGTTTTTCATCCCAATATAAGCTGGGCGACTCTTTCTATCATATAATGCCTCATATGGTGTCCTACTGATACTACTGTGATAATGATTGTGCTCCTAGGAACTCTAAAATATAATATCTAAGCATATCTTTAGCAGTTAGGACTGTTGGCAAAACAAACATTTAGTCACTTGCTTCTACATCCTTAGTTGTTAAATGCTGTTTCAGTGTATTCCTCCTAGGATGTATAATATAGGTTACTATTTGTGCTTTCTCTAATAATCTCTTTGCTCAATCATTTGTATCGAGTACACAAAATCTTTATTTCTATAACAAAGTCTCATTTTCTAATTTAGACTTAAAATTCGGATTCATTCCCAATTTCTCAATAAAATTCATAATTTTTGAATCCTTACTTTGGGCTTCTCTAATCCTTCCATGTAAAACTGATCTTGAATTCAATGTAGCTAATAACACTTCATTTTGCCCCAGTTTCAACTCAATCATTCTATGTTCTTTATAGCACTAGATTTGATAATCTCGATATCGGAATTTGTGCCATACTTCTATTGGAATTTCTACTTAATGTATCAAATAAATCACTAGCTTTATTGGATAATACTAATTTATACAATTGTGATCTTTACATAACTCTATCCATTATCTTAGTCTTATATTCAATTCTTTCTGACTTAATAATGTTTTTCAAATTGTAATGATCTCTATAAATATCTGAATAGTTTTGCCATATATAATGTCTCCAAATTTTTAAAACAATTTTTACTGCAGCAAGTTCTAAATCATGTATCGAATAATCCAACTCATGAGACCTTAATTGTCTCAACACATATAAAACCGCTTTATTATATTGCATCATATTACATCCTAATTCCTGATGTGAAACATCACTATATACTATAAAATCTCCAAATCCAGATGGAATAACTAACACCTGTTTTGTAATTATTCGATGTTTTAATTCTTCAAATTTCTTTTTACATTCATTAGTCCATCCAAATGACACATTCTTCCTCGGAAGTTTTGTCAAAGGGCTAAGATCATTAGAAATCCCTCATCAACTTCTGGTAGTATCCAATATCTAGCTAGTTCAAGAAAATGTTGTATCTCATAAATAAACACTCCTTGGATTTTCTCACTTCATCGTTACCTCTACTTTCTTTGGGTCTACCAATTTGCCTTGTCTAGATACGATATAACTCAAAATATCATCTGTGATCATGGTCACCAATTTATCCAAGCAAGGTTGAAACACTTTGTTCATTAATTATTCGATTTCAGCAACTGTATTCCAGTTTTCTAACTTGGTATCTCCTCTGATCCTGAAAAACAACATTGCAATTTTGGTGAGTTTTGTGAACTTAATGAGTGGACCATCCTTAATGGCTCACTCATATCATATAACACAATAGTTCATCCTTTAAATTCATATACACTTCACATCATCATATAATGCACATCATTTCACCAATAATCAAATAGCAGCACATAATATTATGATCACTTATTTCACATTTCACTTTCAGAGCAGTCAAATAGTTCATTTCAATCATTTAAAACATACATATCAATTATATATGCAATGCTTATGAGACTTACTTCCAATTGTTATTTTTGTGAACGAGTGCCAATAACTCTCCCGTATCCAAAATGAATACCGGGCTCATTAATAGCTGTCCCTTATCCGTTGGAGATACATGGTTCATTATACATAGTGAACCAGAGGCTCTTACCACATCCTGAGCTTTAAGGTCTTTTTCACTTTTTGAGCTTTAAGCTCTTTTTTGGTGACTACTTTGGTCACAACAACCTTTATCTGTTTATGCATTCATGTAATGAAATGTATCAAATTCACATATATTCAATCAATCACTTGTGCTCAATTTTCCACATTCACATTCACATTCACATTTTTCATCAGACCTTGATCCAACATTCATCAATTAAGTTAAGTATCACTTATTCTGTCAAATCCATATATAATGTCTGGAATCAATACATTCACATCACATAATAATTCAATCGAGATGCTTAAACAAAACAATTAATTAAGAGGAGACCATTTAGGTCGACTCACAGTTTGCTAAAGATAGCTTCTTGCCTCGATGTCCCGGTAATTTCTGGATGTAGTTGCTCTAATTGCTCTTTTATAACAAGCAACAAATATACATTTACACATTACTAATTTGCATATTCACATGAATACTCGATCATATACATATGTATATGTTATATGTATAATGCATGCTCAGTGACAATCCTGGGTATGTATAACCTTAATCATATGTCTCAATCATTCAAACATTTTCATTTGTATATGTTTAGCTCAATCTTAGTTTTATACCTCAATTGTACAAGATTATTCTAGGTGCATCATTCATCATCAAGGTCATTCCAACATTTTAAGACCACATAATATCCAATTTATCATTCATCTTTAGTACTCATAATTAAATCACTTTAGCCATCATAGGTTCACTTTCATTCTCATAACATCTCAAAATTATATATTTGAACACTTAATGGATCACAATTTATTCTTAAGTTCTATCCTCAATCCTAACTCTAAACATAACATTCATTTTATCACTTGTTCAAGCATCATTCTAAGCTCAATTCAATCTTCATTCAAGCCTAATTGCATCAGATGAAAGTACCTAACCAATTGCTACTTTAACCTAAATATAAAAGAAGCATATTTGATGTTTAACCAATTCCTATGATCGTAGACAATTTCCCACAATCGTGCGATTTGTTGGCAAAAACTTTCTGCCTTCATTGGGCATTCCCATTTTCTAGTTTTTCCAACTCTATTTTTAGGTCAGTTTCGTATGACCATTATGACCTAGAAAATGAGGTATGTAGGAAACACCTTCATCTAAAAAATGTTTCTATATGTCTTAAGTTTCTAAAGACTTATATTTAATGAAGTTTGGTTTAATATGCTACAATTTAGACCCAAAATACTAAGTGATGTTCTCAAACTGCAAGAGCACCCAGTACTCAATTTCAAGCCAAATTTCAAAGCCATTAAAGATAGAATTCAAATCCAATTACTTCATGAACATTGTATCCATATGTCTCTATTTTAATATAAATTAAAAATCACCCCTTTTCGATATCTACAGAACAAGATATGGCCAAATTACAGATGCCTATTTAGTGAAAACACTCAATCTAACATATTCCAGCACACTTCATCATCATTTTCATCCTAGTTCATCTCTTTTTCTTAGTCTATCATTTCTAGCATATTTCCTCATTATTTCCACTTCGTTCTCACTCCCATTCCAACTCAATATAATCCATAAACAAATTATGATCTATGTTTAATTATAAACACCAAAAATGGAACATCTACCTATACCCATTCATCATCAATTTTTTGCTCATGTTTGAGTCCAAGTTCACCTTCATTTCACTTCTAAACCATTACCTTAATTCTTACCATTTTAAGACACCATAGTACTCCTTTTTATTAGCTTTGAACTCATTTTAATTCATCTTTATAACAATCAAAGGAGTCCAAGTTGTTACACATAGAAAACAGAGCTTGAACATCTATTTACCGATCAATTTTTTTCTACACTTCTTTCCTACACCATTTTAATGATCTTTCCATTTCAAAATCGTCTTTACAACAACTTATGAAATATTGATCATCATATATATACAAAAGCAAGACATTTTTGTGTTCATTTATAACTCAGGATTCATATATATACATCACCATTGTATGCTCATTTAAGCCTAATCTATCATCATAAAATTGTTATTAAACAAACTATGAAGAATAATTCTTTACACTTGTTTAAGTCAATTCTTCTCAAATCATCACATAGCCTTAGCTTCTAAGCATCGTTCGATCATCGTCATTCAAGGTGGAAGGGTTAGATCTTTAGTAACAAGATGAAAAAAATGGAAGTAGCAACTGTTTGATGAGAACAAATTTGTAACATTCCGTTACCCATCTTAAGGCTAAAATAAGAACTTATGAGAAATTTCTGAGAAATTAGGAAAATGCACTTCATGCATAAGTTATTTGTGACATGTACATTTTTACGCACTCATATGATTGTATATGCATTCATTGACATTTTTGGGGTACAATTGAGTTGTTAAATGTGATTAAATTGTGTTTTGGTCATTTTGGGTGTATTTCGAAATTTTTGGTGAATTTTAGAAATTTCTGAAAAAAATGAGTATTTTTGGATTAAAAAAGTAGAAATATGGACCAATTATTTTGTGACATGTAGGATGCTTAATTAGTTGAAAAATGGTAGCATGAGTGAATTCCAAATGAACTAGTAATTAAGAGACATGTGGGAGCCTAAGGAGGTGATAAATAGTTTACATGCCAAATGACACATGTTAAGGTAGTTTGATGACACATGTTGAATTAAGCTAAGTTACTGCTGGAAAAATCCACCATCTTCTTCTCCTTTCTCCAGAAAAAGTTGCTGCTAACATACAACTCTATATTTTGGGTTCAACCTTGCTAAATGACCATATCAACGTCATATGTTTAACCTTTACAAGATAGTCAAAGCACCAGATTTTTGTTGTTCCTGTTTTTACCTTTACTTTGTGACAATCTTGCATGCTTGGAGGGATAGATTTAGCTTGAGGTTTTGAAGGATATGTTCAGCTTAACATGTAAGTAGAAATCTGATCTTTAAGGCATGTGATTATGATGATTGAACTATGAAAGATTGTATAAGTTGTTGACGAGGATGTATATTGGAATGTTATGAACTAGAGAATTTTCATTGAATACTTCGTTATTCTGATTATAAATTGAGCTGTAGACTTCTGAATGAGTTGATTCTTAATTAAAATTAAACTAGAGCCATATTTCTACAACTTTTCTGAAGAGGCTAAATGTTAATTCTATCTTTAAGCATTTCAAAATCAGGCTGGAAGTAGAGTTAGGAGTTCTGTTACAGTTTAAAAACAGTCTGAACTCTTTTGGATATAACTTTCAGTATACTGAATCAAATTGTACGATTCTGGTGTTATTAGAAACTAGAAACATAGTGGAACAATTTTACAGAAGAAAGTTTTACTTAAATACACTATTTTACTTGCCATAATGATCATGCAAAGTTATCCCGAAAGGAGGATGTTAGGATGAAAATGTTAAGGTGTGCTGGAATTTGACAACTGGAATGTTTTTACTAAACATGCTTCTGTATTTTGGCTATATTTTGGTCATTAGATTTAAAAATCAAATGATTCTTAATTTAAATCTATCTAGAGAAATTTTTCTACAAAATTTAAGAGAAAGTGAATTTGAATTCTGTCCTTAAGGGTCTTGAAATTGAGCATGAAAGTAAGTCTCAGCTTAGGCTGTAGCACTACCAGGGACAGAAATCTTGTCCTGTGGTTATTGAAAAAACTGTATTGATGTGGGCCGAATTAGGCTGAGTTGTCTTCACCAAAGTTGTAGCTTATTCTCTTAGCTTTACATTGGTATGAGGTATGTAATTTTTTGATATCTAAGCTTAAAGATATGAGTTGTACAATTAGAGGGTATGATCATGTACTAGCCAAAAGTTCACATGTGCATAGTCTGTGGTATTTTATGCATAACTCATTAAATACTGAATCAAATTAGATGATCTTAAAGTCATAAGAAACTTAAGATACTGTAGAACAACTTTGCGGAAGGAAGTTTAGCCTTATTTTGTCATTTACCCTATCTGATTAATTATACAAAGCTGCCCCGAAATCATATGGTTGGAAACTCTGAAGTGGTCAATTAGGTTATGATATTAATTTCATATTGTTTTATAATGGTGCAAATTATAAATACAAATGATATTAATGAGGACTTGATATCTGAATGTTTTGATGATTAGAATCAATATGATACCACAGAATTGTCATTGAACATGCATTGTGCATACTTTCTATATATTGATGTGCATAAAAGGACACTTGTACATTTATGCAAAAATGTGATATTTGTGAATGTGTTGTATGTGTTTTAGAGGAGTACATTGGACACCAGTCGGATATTGCTGGACTATCCAGGCAATAGCTTCGTGGAGCGTATTATGAGTTAACCTAGATGATTTTTTAGGGTTGATTTGATTTTAATTTAATTTGACTTGTTAAAATTCCAATATCATTGAACTGTTTGTGAGTTGTTTCTGGATTACAAACCCGAGGTCCAAGGAGTTTAATAGTTAGGCCTGTATTGGGAGTGTTTTGATTTAAATTTAATTTGATTTGCCAAACTTCCAATATTATTGAGCTGTTTGTGAGTTGTCTCTAGATTTTGGACCTGAGGTTCGAGGAGTTTAATAGTTAGGCATGTATTGGAAGTGTTCTGATTTGATTTGAATTTTTGAATGACATTTGATTCTTAACAAAAGTTGAATGCCAGACTTAGGTCCAATGACTGTGAAAAACTGCATCTGCGCATTTGACTAAGATTGTGATATATGAAATATTCAGTATTTGATGCACTTCATAAAAATGCATACTCAGATAAAGGCGTTGTGATTTGAGTAGCCAGTTTGAAGTGGTTCCACGTAGAGCTTTGCTCCGTGATATATGTTCTGCACATAGAGCTATGCTCTGTGATTCTGTTCTGACTGAGCGCTGTGGGCCAATATGTGTATATGTATGTGATAGTCACAACAATAAGAAAAAATTTGTGTCTTATGCATAACTGAAATTTATTGAATGATTGCAAAGCTGAATGAGTAATAAATTTATGTGATTTGTTTTGCTATACTTAGTAATGTGAATTGTGTAATCTTATGCTATCCCATGTTGTGTGAACATCCGGAATATGTTTATGATCTGAATGAGTGTCTGTAAAATATGTATTATGTGTATGTGATCCAGTGAAATCATCGATGATGGTTCGCTCATTAAGTTCGCAAAACTCATAAAAATTGCAATGTTATTTTTTAGGTACGAGACAGGAGACCTAGTTCTTAGTCAGGACTAAAGGACCCTTTTGGATTTTGTTATGGCTGAGAGGCCTGTCAGTTGGCTCCATAAGTGTTATGTTATGTTTTTTTTGTTGTTTTATTAAAACTTGTATGAGGTAATGTAAGTAATTGTCTAAAGGAAATAGTGTAAATTTTGTGGATTCATACAATGAATGGTTTTTAAAATTTGCTAACTTTTAAATGATGGTAGTTGATGCCATGTGCAAGTTGAAATTTTTTTGTTCTAACATACCATTATCATAGATTATGTTCCTGAAAGTTTGGGTATGTAATCTATGGTAGTGGGATGTTGCATTTTTGGTATCAGAGCATGGTTTGGCATCTTTAGGGACAAATATGAGTTGAGATATGATAATTAGTGAGATATTCCAATAGTGATCACAAATTTTGTTTGTTATAGGTCACCTTCCATGGGAGATCACATTGGAGAGTCAGCTTACATGGAATCTGTAGGAGCCAATTTATAGTCTCCTGTACCTGAGTTTGCTCAGATGCCTCCGAGAATTCCCGTGAGGTAAGAAAGAAGATATGATAAGATGAGAAAGTAAGGAACTGTAGACTTCTATGAAAGTACAGACCCAGCTGAAGCAGAAGAGTGGCTTGAGCGAACTGAAAGAGTGTTCGACCGGATGGACTGTGAGGCAGATGAGAAATTCGACTATACTATCTCACTCCTGCAAGGTCCTGCATATCAGTGGTGGAAAACCATTCCGGGCAGTACCACCAGACCTTGTAGTTTGATCTGGGAGGATTTCTTGAGAGTGTTTCGAGATAATTACATGGCGAAGATTTACATGGATCAGATAATGAAAGAACTTTTAGGCCTGAAGCAAGGCAAACTCACAGTGGCAGAGTATGAGATAAAATTCAATGAGCTAATGGGATATGCAATTATATTGATCCCAATTGTAGAAGAAAAATGTAGACGATTTGAGGATGGTTTGAATATGGAGATCAAAATGAGACTAAACATTTCTAACTTGAACAGTTTTACAAAACTTCAAGCAGCCTCAATCAAAATTGAACAATTGTTGAAAGATGGTTAGGTAGAAAACAAATAGAAGGTTAGAGGTAAGAGGCAGGACGAGTCTCAGGCCGATTCTTGCAGAAGCTTCAGAAAGCATCAGAATAGATCTTCTCGATTCCAGTCTAGATCGAGACAATCTGGATCTCAAGGAAGAGGTAGATTTGTTCAGACTGGGGGAGGTAGAGGACAGAGGTCTATCGGTTAGTAGCACCAATTACCTAAATGTGAGCTCTGTGGTAAAAAGCATGGCGATGAGCATTGGCCGATATCGGGAGCATGTTTTCATTATGGCTCATATGAGCATCAGTTCAAAATTTGCCCTGTGATGTTAGAAACACACTCTGGAGCTAGAGGAGGAACTATGACTGAGACTATAGTTCAACAGAGTAGAGCTGGTAGACCTACATAGAGAGGCAGAGGTAGAGGTAGGAATCAGTCAGTAGGGCCCAGTGTCAGGACTGAGGTGCGGAGTAACTAGCCACAATCTCAGGTCAGGGTCTACGCCATTACCAGATAGGAGGCACAGGACTCCCTAGATGTGGTAGCAGGTGTGTTGAATGTTTTTAATTTTGAGGCATATGCACTAGTAGATCCAGGATCTACTCATTCATTCATCACCCCACATCTGGCATCTAGATTGCATATCTACTCATTCATTCATCACCCCACATCTGGCATCTAGATTGCATTATGAGGGAGAGATACTAAAATGTGGGTTGGTAGTGAGCACTCTAGCGGGTAATACAACAGTAATCGGTGAGGTATGTAAAAAGTGTATAGTTCAAATTGATCATGTAGAACTAGAAGTTGATTTGATCATTTTGCAGCTGAGAGAGATAGACCTCATTTTCGGCATAGACTGGCTCACTGCACATAGGGCCATGATAAATTGCTATACTAAGGAGGTAGTACTTAAATCCCCTAATCAGCCGAGAATGGTGTTTCGAGGAGTTAGTCAGGCAGTGCTAGCCTAACTAATTTCATTTCTAAATGTTTTAAGATTGATCCGAGGTGGATGTGAGACTTATCTAGCCCACATGGTGGATACTCAAAATGAACAAACCATTCAGGCCATTCCAGTTGTTAGGGAATTTTTGGATGTGTTTCTGGCTAAACTACTGGGATTATACCCAGATAGGCAGACAGAGTTCACTATTGATATTATCCTAGGTGCCACTCCTATATCAATTCCTCCACATAGGATGGCGCCTATTGAACTGAAGGAACTGAAAACCTAGTTGTAGGAATTGTTAGACAAGGGTTTCATCAGGCCCAGTGTGTCACCTTGGGGAGCTCCAGTATTGTTTGTAAAAAAGAAGGATGACACCTTGAGATTGTGTATTGATTACCGGCAGTTGAATCGAATAACGGTTAAAAATAAATATCCATTGCTAAGGATTGATGGTTTGTTTGATCAGTTACAGGGAGCTCAGATATTCACAAAGTTATACTTGAGATCGGGTTATTACTAGCTGAAGATAGCTGAGACAAATGTTCCCAAGAGTACATTTAGAACCAGATATGGGCATTTCGAGTTTTTAGTAATGCCATTTGGATTGAAAAATGCTCCGGAAGCTTTTATGGCATTGATGAATAAGGTATTTCTACCTTATTTAGATCAATTTGTAATTGTCTTTATTGATGACAATTTTGTGTACTCGAAGCGTAGAGAAGATCATATGGCACATTTGAGATTGGTTCTTCAGACAATAAGGGAGAAACAGTTATATGCCAAGTTCAGCAAGTGTGAATTTTGGCTTGATCAAGTAGTATTTCTGGGTCACATCATGTTTGGACAGGGCATTCAGGTGGATCCAAAGAAAATAGAAGCAGTAATGAAATGGGAGGCTCCGAAGAATGTGTCGGAGATCCAGAGTTTCATTAGATTAGTTAGGTATTATAGAAGGTTTGTTAAGGAGTTTTCATTGATTTCAGACCCTTTGACAAAATTTCTGAGAAAGAATGTGGCTTTCAAATGGAGTGATGATTGTCAGCGGAGTTTTGAGGAGCTAAAGTATCGGTTAACTTCAGCACCTGTGTTAGCTATTCTGTCGGGTTTTGAGGGTTATGTTGTGTATAGTGATGCGTCGCATTAGGGTTTAGGATGTGTATTAATGCAGCATGGTAAAGTAATAGCATATGCATCGAGACAATTGAGGTCTCATGAATTTAAATATCCAGTTCATGATCTGGAACTTGCTGTAGTAGTATTTGCTTTGAAAATTTGGAGACACTACCTGTATGGAGAAACTTTTCAAGTGTACATTGACCATAAAAGTTTGAAATATCTGTTGGGCCAGAAGGAGTTAATTATAAGACAGAGGAGGTGGAAAGAATTGTTAAAAGACTATGATTGTACAACTGAGTATCATCCTGACAAAGCTAACATTGTAGCTGATGCATTGAGTAGGAAATCATACAGCAGTGTGGCAAAAGTACAGTGATCGAAGTTACCGAGCCTAGTTCAATTGAGAGCATTGAATGTTGAATTAAATTTGGAGAAAAATGATTTATTGATAGCTACCTTGAAGTTGAGACCTGCTTTGGTTGAAAGAATCAAAGAGGCTCATACCAGAGATCTAGATTTAGTGAAGTTAATTGAGAAGTTGAAAGTGAATCCAGATTCTGAGTTTGAAGTGAGAGATGATATTTTGAGGTTAAAGAAAAGACTATGTATGCCTAACGTTGATAATTTGAGGAAAGAGATTTTAGAGGAACCATATTTAGCATCTTATGCTATGCATCCTGGTACTACCAAGATGTATAACACGCTGAAACAACATTATTGGTTTCCTGGCATGAAAAAACAAGTAGGGGAATTTGTTCCTAAGTGTATAACTTGCCAACAGGTTAAGGCTGAGCATTAGGCTCCAGCTGAGAAATTGCATTCGTTACCTATTCTAAAGTAGAAATAGGAATGAATTACGATGGATTTTATTATGGGTTTGCCAAGGACTCCGAGGCAACATGATGCCATTTGGGTCAATGTGGATAGACTAACCAAATCGGCTCATTTCTTGCCAGTGAGAGAAAATCTTTCACTAGATCAGTTAGCTCAGCGATATGTTAATGAGATTGTGAGGTTACATGGGGTTCCAGTGTCCATAGTTTCAAACAGAGATCCTAAATTTACCTTGAGATTTTGGGATAGTTTACAAACAGATTTGGGTACCAAACTAAATTTCAGTATGGCCTTTCATCCTCAGACAGATGGCCAGAGTGAGAGAACAATCAAGACTGTCGAGGATATGTTCAGAGCTTGTGTTTTGGAGTTTTAGGGAGCATGGGATAAATATATAGCTTTGATTGAATTTGCTTATAATAATTAGTATCATAGCAGTATTGGTATGGCTCCATATGTGGCGTTATACGGAAGGAAGTGTTGTTCACCTTTATACTGGGATAAAGAGGATCGAAGAATTGTCGAAGGCCCAGAATTGATTCAGGACACTGTTGATAAGGTAAAATTGATCCGTAGCAGAATTAAAATGGCACAAGATAGACAAAAAAGCTATATGGATTAGCACAAGAGAGACATGGAGTATCAGGGTGGTGACAGAGTATTCCTAAGAGTATCACCCTGGCAAGGTGTACTGAGATTTAGCAAGAAGGTTAAGTTAAGTCCGAGGTATATTGGTCCTTATGAAATTCTAGAGAGAATTGGACCTTTGTCATATCGGTTAGCCTTACATACCGAGTTGTCTTAGATACATGACGTATTCCTTATGAGTATGCTCAGGAAATATAGATCTGATCCAACTCATGTAATACTGACTCAGAAAATTGAAGTCTCTAGTAATCTGAGCTATGTCGAAGAACCTGTGAAGATAATTGGCTACCAGAGTAAACAACTAAGGACTCGAGTGATACCAATGGTAAAAGTCCTTTGGAAGAATCATTCGAGTGAGGAAGCCACATGGGAAACAGAGGAACACATGAGGACTCAGTACTCCTACCTATTTGATCATTCAGGTAAGAATTTCGAGGACGAAATTTTTGTTAGGAGGGGAGAATTGTAACATTCCGTTACCCATGTTAAGGCTAGAATAAGAAATTATGAGAAATTTCTGTGAAATTAGGAAAATGCACCTCTTACATAAGTTATTTGTGACATGCACATTTTTACGCATTCATATGATTGTACATGCATTCATTGACATTTTCTGGGTACAATTGAGTTGTTAAATGGGATTAAATTGTGTTTTGGTCATTTTGGGGGTGTTTCAGAATTTTTGGTGAATTTTAGAAATTTCTGGAAACAAAATTGAGTATTTTTGGATTAAAAAAGTAGAAATATGGAGCAATTATTTCGTGACATGTAGGATGCATAATTAGTTGACAAATGGCAGCATGAGTGAATGCCAAATGAACTAGTAATTAAGAGACATGTGGGAGCCTAAGGAGG
>JANZXR010363477.1:0-11664 GCA_027575705.1 Erythroxylum echinodendron
ACATGCACTCCCTGCTCTGAAATTATATGTCCAAAGAATGCTACTTCCTTTAACCAAAATTCACATTTATCGAATTTTGCATATAACTTATTCTTTCTCAATGTCTCCAATGCAATCCTCAAATGCTCCTTATTACTCATAGAATAGACTAATATATCATTAATAAAGACAATGATAAATTAGTCCAAGAATGACCTAAAGACTCTATTTATTAAGTCCATAAAAGCCGCAGGTGCATTCGTCAATCCAAAGGGCATAATTAAAAATTCAAAATGCCCATACCATGTCCTAAAAGCAGTCTTTGGTACATCATTCTCCTTTATCCTCAACTAGTGGTAACCTGATCTCAAATCTATCTTAGAGAAAACTTTTTCCCCTCGTAATTGATTAAACAAATCATTTATGCGAGGAAACAGATATCTGTTCTTTATAGTGACATGATTGAGCTTCCTATAATCCACACACAGCCTCAACGATCCATCTTTCTTTTTCACAAAGAGAACCGGAGCTCCCCAAGGTGAAGAGCTCGGCCTAATGTAACTTTTCTCTAAAAACTCTTCCACTTGTTCCTTAAGTTCTTTCAATTCCGCTGGAGCCATTCTGTAAAGTGAAATCGATATTGGTTTTGTGCTCGGAAGAAGCTCAATGGAAAACTCAATTTTGCTAGGTGGTGGTAATCCTGGTAATTCCTTAGAAAAGATATTCGGGAATTCCCTAACCACAGGTATTTCCTCTAACTTCTTTTTATCTGCCCTTGTGTCTACCACATAGGCTAAATGTGTTTCACATCCTTTCCTCATCATCTTCTCTACTGTCAAAGCCGAACAATTCTAGGCGGGCTTGCTCTTCTGTATCCCACAAACACCAACTTTTTACCATTGTCCAATTCGAACTCCACTGCCTTCTATTTACAATCTAGATGGGCATTGTACTTCTCTAAGGTGTCCATACCCAAAATCACATCTAATCCCCCCATCCTCAGTGGCATTAGATCCACTACTAGCTGTTCCCCTTCAACATATATCTCACAGTCTCTGTATACTTGACTAATATTAACACATTGGCCAATTGGAGTACTCACCATCAAACGAGTATCCAACAGGATCACTTCTCTATCACACACAGTTCTACTTCATGATACAAATGATTGAGTAGAACTCAGATCAATCAAAACAATAATATCATCATCAAACAATTTAATCATACCAGTCATAACTTTTGGAGCGATCTTTGTATCTTCCCGTGTCATTGCAAATACCCTGACTGGTACTTGCCCCTTTGGTCTTCCTTGGGGGTTCACCCTCTTAGCTGCATTAGAACTGCCTGTTTCTGTTGTAGTCTGGCGTCCCACAGTCTTGGATCTCTTGGAAAATTGCATCTGACTTCTCCCCTGTATTGCATACTGAGGACACTCTCTGGCCATGTGCCCCTTTTCTCCACATTTGAAGCAAGCCTCAATCAATCTGTAGCACTCTCCTTTATGGAACTTGCCATAATGATCACACTTAGGGACAAATGACTTGTCCCCTTCTCCTCTTTTACTACCCCCAGCTGTTGAGGCCTGATGAGAGACAGTCCTCATCTGTCTGGACCTATTTGTATTACTGCTCCTCTCCTCAGACTGTAGAGGAAAGCTCTTGGGCATAAAAGTACCAGCTCCCCTCTTGATCTGCTCTCTCCCCTTTCTCTTCTTATTCACGGCACTATTTATATTCTCAATATTTTCAACCCTCAGTACATCTTCAACCAGCTACTGGAAGTCACAGAAGTTCTGCAGCACTACTTTTTCTCTAATTGCTAGGTACAACCCTGATTCAAACCGACGACACTTAGCCTCCTCATTCAGCATCATCTCTGCTGCATATCGGGATAATTGTGTAAACTGACGCTTATGTGCACTTACAGTCATCTCCCTCTGGGTGAGACTCAGAAATTCCCTATGCTTCTGCTGAATATACACCTCAGATAGGTACTTATTCTTATAGGCAGCTAAGAAGTCCTTCCATGTCAACACTGACGGTCTCATTTGGCTCCCTGGCACACTCTCCCACTAATGTAGAGCATCTCCTTGAAGCAAACTAGCAACATACTCAACCCTCTGATCATCCTCACAATCCATCTGATCTAATATCCTCTCGGTCTTTCTCAACCAAGTCTCCACTTCTTCTGGATCAGTGGTCCCATAGAAGTCCACTGCTCCATACTACCTCAACTTGTCAAACTGTTTCCTTTCTTAGTTAGGGCCGAAGGAGAAGGACGTGGCATCTGTCTCATGGCCTGGACAAATGCCTGAGCAAAGGCTTGGAACATCCTCGGATCTAAAAGAGGCACTAGCTCTTGTAGAACAGGTGACTCCCGAGTTGGGGACTGGGGGGCTCATTACTATGCCCTATAAAAGACTCAGCATTTCCTGGGGCTACAGACTCATCGGTACTCTCCTCTTTTATTGGAGAGCCAGGTGCAATTGATTATTGTAGAATTCCTCGTGTTCTTCTACGAGGTGGCATCTTACTCCTAAAAAAATAAGCACTATGGATTAGCTACATTTCAATCCTATTTCTTATATGTATGCATGGTATGCATGTCATTTAATGCAATCAAATCGAATTACAATGCAACAAATAATCATACAGAACACAAGTCATACTATTATGCATTCTAAGCCTAGGAAACAAACCTAGGCTCTAATACCATAAGATGTCGAACCCCGTTTTCGGAGCCCGACAATCACATCCGCACTACACACATTCATCAACTATACTTGCATTCAAACTCCCTTTTCTAAGCTCAGCTCCGCTCTTCAGATAGTCGACTGACATAACGATAGTCGACTAGTCCATTTATCCATTTCAATCTGAACACCTCAAGGAACAGCATTAGTGAGTCCACATTTTACATATGTACATGCTTCGAGGCTATAGGCACAACTTTTTCTATAGGCATCCAATTTAGGATTTCTTTGGATAGTTTGAAAGAGGACTTCAAGAGATACAACTTTCATGAAAACTCGAAGGCCAATTTTAACTTCTACATGGTCAAAAATAGGACAAAAGATAAACCATAAATAGTAACCCAGATGATATTCGTGAATAGTAACTCAGAGGAAGTACGTGAACAGTAACACAGACGATACTTGTGAGCAGTAACACAGAGGAAGCTTGTGAACAGTAACACAGATGAAATTCAGGTATAGTAACACAGAGGAAGTCTGTGAACAGTAACACAGACGAAGTTTGTGTACAGTAACATTAATGAAGTCTGAGAACAGTAACACAGATGAAATTTCTCAACCAACATAACTTCTTAACCCCTTCTTATTGTCCTTGGCCTATGGTCTGTGTTCTATCCTTTGTATTCTACCCTTTGTAGTTGACTTTTATCTTCTATGTTGACCACTTATCATCCGTGGTCTATCCTCTGTGTTCTATCCTCTTTGGTTGACTTTTATCTTCTGTGTTGACCACTTATTGTCTGTGCTCTATCCTCTGTGTTCTATCCTCTGTGGTTGACTTTTAACTTCTATATTGACCAAAAGCCCTTCAAAATTCCAATAGATCTATAATTCAACTTACCTTGGATCTTCACCAACTAATGAGATCCTTAGCTCTAAAGAAAGATCTTCCCTTCCTCTTTCTTTTTCTCTTAGTGAGAAACCTCAAAATTACTCTTCAAGACTAAGAAAATTAAACCCTAGCTTAGCTTTCTTTCTTTCCTCTCAACCACTGAAACTCTCTCCTTTCTCTCTCTCTTTCACGATTTTTCCTCTTCTTTTTCACTCAAATCACCTTTTTGGTCTTCCACATCCCAAGACAACATTTTACTTTCCCCTTTTTCACCCTTAATGAATGCTAAAGTCCACTTTACCCTTCCTTATAAACTTAAGTTCTTTTAACCTTAAGTCATCTTGCAAAAATATCCTTCTGCATCTTACGACATCAACACTTTAATTCTATCCATCCATGAATTAAATCCTCCTAAACTTGACATAATAATTACTCTAATTAAAATATTTATCTAACAATACTACATAATTGATTCAAATCATGCTTACTAAAATAAAAAAAATTCTAGGCCCAACACTTACAGAGTGTTACACTCACATTTTATTCACGAGTTATACTCTGAAAATGGGGCCTAACAAGAATAGCTAACACTGGTGTTGTAATTAGTCGGTGTTTTACTTCCTCAAAATTCTTTATACATTCATTAGTCCATCTGAATGGCATATTCATCCTCAAAATTTTTTTCAAAGGGGCTAAGATCAGTAAAAACCCCCTGACAACCCCTGGTGGTATCTAGCTCATCCTAGAAAACTCTAGATCTCATGTATATGCCTCAGAGTTTCTTATTTCATTAATGCCTCAAATTTTTTTAGATCTAACTATATACCTTGTCCAGATACTATATGACCCAAAATACTAATTGATCAAGCCAAACTTCACACTTACTAAACTTCATAAATATTTATTTCTCCCTCATGATAAGTAAGACTAACCTCAAGTATTCAAAATGTTCTCTTTACTTTTTAAATACACCTAAAATCTCATCTATGAACACAGTCACTAATTGATCCAAGTAAGGCTGGAACACTTTATTCATTAATGCCATGAATGTTGTCGGGGTGTTTGTCAACCCAAACAGATATTGCCAAAAACTCCATGTGCTCATAACTAATTTTCGAAATTCTTAAGTAACTAGTTCCTCAGATGGGGTAATGTTATCTCATGTTTTTCTCAAACTCCCAAATTAATTCTGTTCTCATATGATTTTCTCCATTCATTCAATTTCCTCTGATTTCTTTTCGACTTATTCTAATGTCTGACCATTCTTACTACTTTCTCCATACATTTCAATTTATTTACAAATCTCAATTTTTCTTAACATAAATGTAAAATCTAACTTGTACCTTCTGAATATATGAATATAGAGCACATCATGGATTTAAGTTCATTTAGCAATAGCAACAGCATCTTCTCTAATTCATGAACCTAATAACATACTTATGCTGCTTATTCAAGTCCTTATGCTTGAGCCCCATTTCTAACTAACTCCAATATTCACTTCTGATTTTTTCAATAGTCATTCATTTCTATAAATGGAACATTTTATTTACGTGATATATGAAAGTCTCTATCAAAAGAAGGTTTCTCCTCTCAATCATCTATACTATTTATATAAATCTTATCAATAAACTATATTCATCATTCCTTCACAGCCATTTATAATACCTCAATAAGATCAATTTCAACTATTCATGATATCTCAGTAAGATCAATTACTATTATAACTTTCATGATCAGAATATTCTTTATAATAAAGTTCAGTAAAATAGGAGGTATATTCATTTACTCTTATACTTTGGTATGTACCATCAAGATCATTACATCTTATCTAGTGATGTATTTTCGTTAAGTCACCAATTAATATCTTATGCTAAGGATACCTTAATTTTAATTGATTTTAGACAATATTTGTCCCTTTGTCCCTGTCCACGATCGTGACAGAAGCAAATAATCTAGGCCATGATCTAGGGACTATTTCATGATCATGCCCTGCCTTTTTTGCTACCTTTTTTCTCGAATTCATCACACATAATAATTCATTTACACTTTCAATCTATCCTCAACTGATCACTATAAATGTTTTCATTCACTACTCTAAGTCATCTTAGAATTTTAACTGTGGGAACAATGACTAAAGAATATTCAATAGGTCATAGATCACTTCCTATACCATCTCTAAGCATAGAATACATAAGTGCTTAATAATATCATTTATCAAGGTGATCACATTATCAGATATACACTCACAATAACAATTCAACTTAACCTTGAGAACTTCTACATATATCACTAGCATTTATCTCATCTTTCAATTATCATTTATTTCATCTTACATACATACGTTGTCAATCAATTCAAAATTATAGAAGCATAACCATCATAAAGTTTTGATCTCAATTCCATTGACATATTCTTATGTCAAATCATAACTCTTATCACATTAATCAATTAACCATTTCAATTCCAAGTTCCACCTCTCAATATGATAGTAAAATTTTGTTTTCTTTCAACTTGGCTTTTACACTTTACATCTTATCAATTTTATCTATATCTCTGCTTTTTCTCAATCCACAACAATGTATTCACATCCATATCAATTCAAATATATATATATATATATATATATATATATATATATAACCATAATATAATATTGATGTCATATTCGATGATGCAAACATAAATACAAATGGATTGAATCTTTGTCCATCATATCGAACTATGTAGTATTTCTTATTTCTAGATATCCACAAAATTTCCTTTTCTTACACTCTGACAGATCATCATCCTTCTCATTGCTTCTAGAAGCTTAAGCTCTTAATGAATATTCATACGTGTGACTCATGTAAATGTGACTCAAACTGAGAATCAGTTGCCTACTGCATGTTATGGCATGTCTAAAATGCATGTACCTTGACATATATTTTGAAAAATGCCTATGTAAGATACTAAGCCTAGGCTTTGATACCAATTTGTAGCACCCCACACTTATAGGGCATATTCCCAAACATATCGATGGTATTTGAGAACATACTCTATGAGGGTGGCACACTAGGACAGTCAGTCAACACATTGTAAATTTTTTACACATCATCAAAAATCATTCACAACCCATATCATTTGTAAACACATCTTAATAAAATCAATGTTCAATTTAAATCATTTCATTTACAAAACACTTCCTCTCATAAAGTTATTACATAGCAGAATTATTCGTATACACATCGTACAGTAGTTACGAAGTACAATTTTTATTAAAAATGAATGAAGACGCATGCGGGTGCAAACTAATCCTAACCCCTAACTCATGTTTGAATTTAGTGGCTATACTCTAATTTGTCTAACTGTATATCTCCTCTAAGCTTGAAAGATAACGTTATAATTTTGGTGAGTTTTGAAAACTCAATCAGCGAACCATCATTGATGGCTCATTCATATTAAACACAATGGTAGTTCACATATTACATTCACAAACAATTCACATATTTAGATTTTGCACACATTTCACATGTCAATTTAAAAAAAGTTCGTAAAACTCATTTCAATCATTCATTTAATACACATAAATTTATATATATGCAATGCACGTGAGACTCAATTTTAGTTGTTACTTTGTTGTGACTGAGTGTCTTTTCACTGTCTCGTATTTGTTGTGGATACCGAGGTTATTGATAAAAATCCCATATCTATTAGGGATATCGGACTCATTGTACATAATGAGCCTTTGGCTCTTTACACATTCTAAGCTTTAAGCTCTTTTTTAGTGGCTACTCTGGTCACAAATACCTTTATCTAACCATGTATATCATGTAATGAAATGCATCAATTATCACACCATATGCAATCAATCACTTATAATTATCATGTATAATCCCTTTCACGTTTCAATTTCATCACACCTAAGTTCGACATTCAATAATCATGTTGACTACACATATTTCTTTCTCATTCACATTCAATAAAACACTTCCGATACATTCACATTTATTAAACTCATCAGATTATTTATGTCTGAAATTATCTCAATCACAATATTAGTAGTTCAACACAAAAATTTAAATAGAATAATCAATCAATATGATTCCATCTAAGTTGACTCACAGTACGCTCCATATTAGCATTTGCTTTTATAACCTGGAAATGTCTAGATGCTGACGTTCAATCCTGTGTATCAACTTCATGCAATACACATATTACTAATTTGATCAATCACATTAATATTTAATCATACGTATATGTATATGTGTTATGTACAATGCATGCTCAATTTGACTATTCAAGGTATGTTTCCTTAATCACATCTCTTTATTGTTTAAACATCTTCATTTGTGAATTTCAAACTTATACTTTGGTTCATAGCTCAAATAACTTGGTTATTCTAATATCATAATTCAATCATATTCTAGTATCATAATTCATTCATTCACTAATATTATTCTAGCACTATATGATCACATAATATTCAAGTTCTCAGTCATTCTTACTTAATACACATTACAATCTCCTTTGAATCTCATTAACATTCGTAAGATCACTTTCATTCCTCTAGTATCTATAAATTTCCAGATTTTGTTTCATTTACATCTACCATCCATGCTTAAGTTAGAACCTTAATTATCACCCTAAACATATCAACATTTAATCACTTAATCCATCATTAAACTAAGTTCATTTTAAGCTTCATTCAAGCCTAAAAGCGCTATAGGAAGTACCTAACCATTTTTTGTTTCAATCATCATTTAAAAGAAGTGTAATTCAATTAAAAGTCATTCCCACAACTATAGATGACTTCCCACGATCGTGGGTTACACCAATAGAAACATTCTAACACCTTATTTATTTCGATGTATTCCCACAATCGCGGGTTATTATATCCATAAGTTTTCTATCCATTTACATCCACATTTTCTAGAATTATAACTCTTTACTTACTACATTCCACACCTTATGCATAATTCATCATTCAGAGCTTAATTCCTCATCATTTTCATATCTAATTTAACTTAAAAACACTCATCAGATAGATCATACATTATTGATAATCAATTATATAAAATAGAATATCAATGTATATATACATTCATCAATGTTTCAGCTCACATTCAATTCCATTATCACCTTCACCTTATCGCTAAGCTATCATCTTAATTTTTCTCATTTTAAGAGATTACATTAGCCTTTTCTTTATCTTCAAAATTCACTGTAGTTCATCTCTGTGACAACTTATAACTCAACATATTTAAATCACTCTGTCATTCTCATTTCTACACTCATCCTACACACCAAATTAGGTCATAACACATCGCTTTGTTCATCAATTATCAATTTTCATTCCAACACTATTTTCATTGTTAATCATCCGTAAAATAATACATAATATATTATTTATCATTTATATGAAAACAGAACATATATACATATATTTATTCTTCAATGCTCATCCCTTTCTCATCAACATTTTTTCACTCTCATACACCATTTACCTTATCAATCATCCTTTAAACTACCATAAGTTAGTTCTCATCATATACATAAGAACAAGAAATCAATGTATACATTATTTAATCAACAATTAAACACTCTTTCTACTCCTTTATCACCATTAAGCTATCTCAAAAACAACCAATAAAACCTATGTTTTTATATCTACAAAATAGAACATGCTTATCCTTTCATTCATCCATTCATCATCATTTATGTTTCATTTAGATAATCAAAAGGAACAATATACTACTTACTTGATTAACTCAACTTTTCTTCAAAAATCAACATGAAACCTTAGCCTTGAAGATTTGCACAATCACCAACCTTACCAAGGTAAAATAGGTGGGTTTCATCAAGAAGAAGAGATTTTAAGGATTTTGAAGTAGTTAGTAATGGAAGATGCTAGCAAGAATTAACGTGCAATGGTGAGAAAAGAATGTCGTAGATGAGAGATCAAAGGAGAAGAGAAGAGCAAAATGAAGAGAGTATTTAGTAAAGGTGAAAAATAATTAAAGTGAAGATGGTCTTTTAGTTTGGTTAATATCGTGGGAGTAGATATGTGGCAAGGTAAGTGACAAATGTCAGTTGCCAAATGTCTACTTCTATTAATTCCCATTTGATTCTTGAATAACCAGTCCATTTGTTTCCCAATTTGTAATCCAATTATTTCTCAATTTTCAATGACACTTGTCATTAAATCTTAATGTCACTTATCAATAATTTCTATTACCATTTGACACTTAATTTTAGTACCATTTCTTAATTTTTCATGTCACTTGACATTTTTCCTAGTCCAAAAATACCCATAAGTTCATAAATTTCCCAAATTTCACCTAAAATTATAAATCAATAATTAATTCACCAAATCAATTTCCAAGACAAAGTATTCACTATTTACATCATAATCACTTTAAAAAACATTGATACCCTGGAATATGTTAAATGAGTGCATAAACAGTCATTGTAATATGTACAAAAATTAGTTTGCTTGTGTGTGTATACTATTGACATGCATGAGTATACAGTGATTTATCAATATTGTTTTCACGTATAGAAATCTAGGGTTCTACCCTTAATAGGGGAAAATAGGATGCTATATTTTCTCCATTCATGGATATGAAACCATCAAGTTGTGTCATAAGCACATCCTCAGTTAGGTTTCCATTAAGGAAAGACGTCTTTGCATCCATTTTCCGTATCTCATAATCATAATAAGTGGCAATGGCTAGAAGTATCTTAATGAATTTAAGATAGCTACTAGGTAAATGTTTTGTCATTGTCAACACCTTGCCTTTGAGAATAATAGCTACTAGGTAAATGTTTTGTCATTGTCAACACCTTGCCTTTGAGAATAACTTTTAGCTATAAGCCTAGCTTTATAACTAATTACATTACCCTCCATGTTAGTTTTCTTCTTAAAAACCACAACCAAATTCCATACTTGGTTTTCATACATGGAATCCATTTTGGATTTCATAGCTTGAAGCCATTTGTTAGATTCTTAACTCTTTAGGACCTCTTTATACGTAGTAGGCTCATCATCTTCTATGGCAGTACATCGTTAAGTTCACTTATGAGAAATCCGTATCTCTTGGGAATATGATTTATCTTACCTGACCTATGAAATTCTTGTGTCTCAGAAGGTTGAACTATTGTTTCATCTTAATGAACAATAGTCTCGAATCCAAGCAGTTGATCTATGTCTGTTTGAGTATCTTGAACTTCCACAGCTTCAATTTTGCACCCACTATATTCTCTTAGAAGAAACTCTTTCTCTAAAGAGACATCGTGTTTGAAACAAATACCTTTTATTCCAAAGCATGGTAGAACTGATATCCTATAGTTTCCTCAAGATACCTTACAAATAAACACGTTTCAGATTTAGTTTCTATCTTATCTGACTAAATCTACTTGATATAAGTAGGATAACCCAAACTTTCATATGAGAAAGATAGGGTTTATTATTAGTCCATATCTTATACGGAGTAACATCAACTGACTTAGATGGGACTCTATTTAATACATAAACAAAAGTTTCGAGTGCATATGCCCGAAGGATTTTGGTAAATTCGCTAAACCCATCATAGACCTCACCATGCCTAACAAGGTTCATTTTCTCCTCTCAACCAACCACTGTGTTGTGCTTTGTAAGCTGGAGTCCACTGAGACAATATTTCATTATCCCTGAGATAATCCAAAAACTCTTGGCTTAAGTATTCACCACCTCAATCTGAGTTTAGTGATTTATAATTCTCGCAAGTAGTTTCTCAACTTTACTTCTGAATTCTTTAAACCTTTCAAAGGCTTTAGACTTGTATCTTATAAGATATACATGACCATATCGAGAATGATCATCGATAAAGGTAATGAAGTATATGAAACCACATTTGGCATCAATGGACATTAAACCACATACATCAGTATGTATTAGGTCCAAAAGTCCACTAGTTCATTCACCCTTTCCCTTAAATGGTAACTTAGTCATCTTGCCTACATCTTGCCTAATAAGCAAGATTCACATGTGTCATATGATTCATAATTAAATGACCCTAAACTACCATATTTATGTATTTAAACATGCTTCTCTCACTTGTGTGGCCAAGGAGACACTTCTATA
>JANZXR010363537.1:0-20142 GCA_027575705.1 Erythroxylum echinodendron
AATTTTCATTTTATTATTAATTATATAAAATTTATCATTAATAATATAAAAATAATATTATTATTTATTTAACAGATTTTATTATGTTAAATATTATTCTATTCTATTTAATATATTAATTCTATTTAATATAATATTATAACTTGGTCACAATTGGTATTATGAAAAATTATTGAGGGTATATTAGGTAGTTTGTATTTATTATTTTACGTTCCATCCTAAAACTCCCAAATCGGAAGTTTCTTATTTTCATTGTTTAGGATGGAATAGAACGTCATATGAAGCCCTCCACTTTTATCCTATTTCATTCCATTATATTATAAAACTTCCTTCCAAATGATGGAAGTGTGTTATGTTCCATTCCATTTCATCCTCAACCCCTGAACCAAACAGAGCCTAAAGGAGCTTCATTTCTGCCACTTTTGGAAAAGACTCAAGGATAAAGAAAAAAGAGAGAGAGGAGAGAAAGAGGAGAAAAGAGCAAGTCTTCGCGACTGTTGCTCTCCTGAGGCATTCGGATCCCCATTCTATTGTATATTTCTTTCATTTTATTGTTCTTTTCTTTGAATATGAAGATATATATGGATTTTGTTTTGATTAAGATGCTTTAACTTTCCTTTGAGATTTGACCTTAATTTAATGTTAATTTAGTTATTATTGTGTTATTGTGATTGGGTGTTGTGACTGATTGTGGTATTTGCATATTTTGGTAATAAACTGAGATGGTGAACCGGATAAAAATGATTAGGTCAGGTTAATGAGAGTTAGGCAATTTAATTGACCATATAATTAATCTAATCAATTAATACATAGAAAGAGATCCTGTTTGAGATCTGATTGTTTATTAGAGGGCTTAAGATCTAATTAGAATAGTGGGACTTTTATTAATTGAGAGATTGCAAATTCAATAATTTAATTAGGGTTAACGAATTAGGGTACATGATTTAACTCGATAGAGAGTGATCCCCCTTTTGATAGTCTAGAACCAACACCCCGTCAACACATAAATGATTAGGTTAGCATTAATGATAAGAAGAATTCCCTCTCCCATAATCAAGTAATTTTCCTTAATTGATTTCCATTGTGAATTTTATGTTGCTCAATTCTAATTCCTTTTTTGTTAAATTCCTGAATTACATTCTCGCTTATCAAAGTTCATGTTTAATTTCTTGTTCAATTTTATTTTCATTTAAATAATTTTCTAGCCTTAGATAACATAGGATTAGATTAGTTCACCCTCCTCGTGGGATCGATCTTTCACTAACTACAAATCATGACCCGTGCACTTGTGGTCTTTGGGGGCTATAAATTGTAAGCTTGTAAATCAAACAACATATGTTTACTGAGAAAAGCTACTATTGTTATTGTCCTTACTAAAAGAGGTAAACTCCATTTTAGTTAAGAGTTAGCCCCATCCACGTCATTATAAATCCTAGCATGAAGGTAATTGATGCATCATAAGCCTTTTTACTACCAAGTAAAATAATCATTAATCTAGGAACCAATTCACAATCTTAAAGAACTAAAAATATAGTAGTAACATTGACAATGAGTGTCGAGCACACTGCAAAATTTACCTAACTCTGCACACTAAAAACTTATAGATGTGGTGAGTCAAGATTGTCTCCACAAGTAATGTTCAGTTAGTTCTCGTAATGAAAATAATTTATGCAAAGGAAATAAAAAGGGGGTCTGAGGTTTTATGCAATTAAGAAAACAAAGTGAAATTAAACTAGTGAAACCAAATTATAGAAAACAATAAAAAAGGATAAAAGGATCGAATATGTGTAAAGTCTAGTTCTAGGATCAATCTTAGCCTAAACATGATTAAACATATCCCATCATTATAATGTTTTCACACCTCTCCTTGAACGATTGATTATGGACTAATAATATGCTATGCTAATGTCAGTTTTTCCTTAGGTTGTGTTTAATTAAAATACACGAATTAATTAAACCTACTCACTGAATAACCTAAGATACAATCTCTAAATTCAATTTGGTAGCCAAATTATAAAGTGAATAACCTGCAGTAACCTCACACATTCGGGTTATTTAACCTAAGTTACATTGTTCCTAAATATCCAAGATCATTAGTGGCTACCAAGAAACATCAAATATAATAATTATAGATTATATTTAACATTCTAACAATAGGTTAGTAATATAGTAATCCAATAAACGTATCAAGACCACTTTTACAAATCGGATTCAATCAACTTAAAACAATGATAATAATTCGAAAAGAATTATTCAACATTAATAACATGAGATAAGCTTAACTGTGACTCAGATGACGATTTCACCTTCAAATCGATATCCGTGTTAACCTTCCATGTTCTCCATTAATCTCCAAGAAGAATGGTTATTGTTACCTCTTTCCATCTTCAAAACTAAAGAGAAAGTATTTAAGAATAGCATCTGTCCACTGTTGTCTCAGTTATTCCCTCCCAGGATTCACATAACATCCTACCTTATATATTAAAAAGTTAGGTTAAATGGCATAGTTGGGTAAAATGGGACAACAGGGTAAAATGGGATAGCTACGTAAAATTCAAGTTAATGAGTGATGTCTCATGTGTGCTAGTGGTGTCTCACACTTGTGAGACATTTTGCATAGGTATGAGAGTGTCTCACCCCATGCAATTCATATCATAGCTATGAGAGAGCATAAAAGTGGAGAATGATGTCTCTTATCTCTTCTTCTTTTAATCTTCTTCTTCTTACTCGATGAAGAAAATAGAGTATAAAAATTGAGAAGATGGCTCAATGAGTATGCTTTCGAGTTACTTTAGCTCCTTCGCTTATGAAATATACCAAAAATCAAATATGAGCTAAAGTGAGTGTCCTAAGCATTTTAAGCCATTAATCACTAAGTGTAATGGATTAAATGTATCAACATTTAAGTATATATCAAGTTCCCCCACACTTAGCTTTTGACCATCCTCGGAAAAATTATCAAAATCAAAGTCACAAACCAAAACTCTTACTCATTTTCCATATTTCCTAAGAAATGATAATCATAAGTAAAGATGAATGACTTTTAAAAACCATAAAAGAACTCAACATTTAAAGCTTCTACTCCTAATTAGTCAACATTCGTCACCTTTAAAAACCAAGCAATCTAGAGGTAGACTTGGATAAAATGTGTTTAAATAAGATGGATTCATAGGTACACTCAAACACCATTCATGATCATAAAAATCCACAACTTTGCATATCATTTCATTTCTCCACCACTAAATTCACATGCATAATCATGAATCAAAGGAATTTTCTAAGGTTGTAATGTGGGCAAAGGTAAGGTGAGATGTGTTTGGGTAGTGTGACATGAAAGCCATCAAGCTAGTGAAGCAAAATTAATACTCAATGAAACTCAAGTGAACACGCTAACATCTATTAAAAACTAGGTACCATCAACTATAATGAATGCCACAATTATAATTTCACAATTCAAATTCATCTCTCACACCATAAACTATATGAAGCATAACACAAAGAATGATCCATATAAAAACAACATTTGCCTCATATGCAATATATTCAAATTACCCATTTAATACAACTTACGAAGGATAAACTATCAATTAACAACTTTTCAAAACAATTTTATGTCCTCCTTGATATTTTTATTCAAAATTGCATTTTTTCTTTGTTTACTTTTTCTTTTTCTCAATAAAATGAAAGAAGTTACATCAATATAGGAATTCATAACATGATATTTTGAAAAATATAACTGACCCATATATACGCAGACCCCCACATTTAGATTTTTGTATAATCACGATCATCAATAATTAACAAATGCTCCATTAGCTTCAGGGCTTGGGTAGGACATTTGATTCAATTTAAGGTATATAATGTGGTTAGCACAAAAAGAAAGGTTAGTAAAGATCAAGGGGTTTAAAAAAGGAAAATTCATATAAAAGGTAGACTATTTGGATAATGTAGCTCGTAAACAACAAAGAATGCCTAATCACTTTAATGATAATACATGCGATAAAAATTTGGTCTCGAATAGAAAATCAAAGCAAAGTCAGGATGTACATGTCATGAAGGTTAAACATAATAAAAGACAATAAGACTGATATGGATGTGTCAGTCTAATAAGGCTCAAAGTCTCACTAGCTTATCTACTACTAGTCACTACTCTTTCAAAGATAATGCATATTAGCCAATTATAAGAGCAAAAGTACATGCTAAGGTTGCCATGGATTTTTCTAGTCAATTCACACTCTAATTATGACTATATAGTCTTAAAAGCAATAGAAAATGAGAAGTTTTTTATTTTCTCTGTTTGACTTTGAAAATTGCCTAAAAAGCCACATAAGCAACAATTAAGCTAAAAAATATGAGTAAAAGCTAAGATCCCCACCCTACATTTAAAAATTACATTGTCCCTAATGTTACATCAAGTGCAAGAAATAAAGCATTTAACAAAAATAACAAATGTGAAAATGTAAATAAACATTAATAAACTTCCCTTGGATTGCCTCCCAAGTAGTGCCTTTGATTATTTTTATTGGCTCAACTCCATGATGCTTGCATCAAGTGACATTATTCGCGTCTTTCATTATCAACACTTCCAAATCCTCTATTTGGAAGCCTTCATAATACAGATTCAATCGATGAAAATTAAATTTGAATGTCTTGTTAGTTTTCAGACTCTGTATCTCTACTGTACCAAAAAAAAAAGACATGAGGAACAACAAATGGACCAACCTAATAGAAACGTAACTTACCTAGAAATAATTTGAATTTGGAATGATATAGCAGAAATTTTTGACCCACCAAAAAGCTTTTCTTTGAAATAATCTTATCATGAAAAGCCTTCGTCTTCTCCTTATATATCATTGCATTTTGACAGGAATCATTCCTCATCTCTTCCAACTTTTGCAGCTATATCTTCCTATGCACACCTGCATCATCCAAATTCATGTTGCATCCTTTTATAACCCAATACACCTTATGTTGCAATTCCACAGCTTCCCAAACTCCAGTCTATATAGAGACATCCCAATTGGTATTTTGTAAGCCATCCTGTAAGCCTATAGTTTGTCGTCTAGTCTTACGCTTCAATCCTTTCTATTGGGCTACACTATTTTCTCCAGGATTGCCTTGAGAAAATATAGAAGGAAACATAATCGACTTTAAGCAATATATAATTAAAGCCAAAAAAAGCAGAAGGAAAGGTCCCATAAATTCAATACCTCAAATGTCTAAAATTTTATATAAGAGCATAGGATTTAGGGGCAATAGATCCTTATAGGATAGACTACCTGACCATTGGCATCTTTTATATGATTTGCAAAAGATGTATGCATCTTTAAACAATGAGGGCTAGTAGAAACTGCTCTTCAAAACTTTATAAGTCGTCCTCTTTACTATAAAATGTCCTCCATACACATGCGAATTGTAGAAGGCTAAGATCGAGGGTGTTTTACTTTCAGGTACACACGTCCTAATGACTTGATCTGTATGATAATTTTGAATTGTATTGTGTTTTAGAGTTTAGTTTGATATGTATTTAATTGTTAATTCAATCGTCTAGTATTTTTTAGGATAAAATTGTGTTAGTTTGTTAATTATTTATGTTTTAGTGTTTTATGGGTTACTATAAGTCTTTGAGCTTAATTATTATATTTTTGAGGTACCTTAATGTGTTTGTTAGTATTTCAGGGTCAACATTAAAGAACGAAGAAGTTTTGGAGACATTAAGGACAAAACAACAGCTTATGATTGTGGCACAATAGGCCACGATGGTGATACAAACACTGGAGTTGGCCCACGATCGTGGCCCATATGTCACAATTGTGACAAAAGCCCAGGATATGGCCCACGATCATGATAGAAGCCCAAGACATGGCCCACGATCGTGGCCTGCTTGCTATGATCATGACAGAAGGCTTGGACGTAGCCTACGATTGTGACCTACATCAGGCAGACGCGCAGCCACTGGAAAATTTCTAGTTTTGAGGATTTTTTCAGCCTTTTCGACCCTAGAAAAATCCTAGGACTGCTAAAAACACAAAAGGTATTTAAAGAATAAGGCAAAGGAGGAGAAGGAGCTCTTGCATCAGCCACTTTTGAGAGAAACCCTAGAAAGAACTATCGAGAGATAGAGAAAGAGAAAAAGGAAGAGAGAAGAGGAGAAGGAGCCGACTCGATATACTTCCCGAATCAAGAGTTTCCAAACATCGCTGCCTCCCATCGTCCGTTCAATTTCATATTTCCTATTTTTTCATTTTTATTATTGTATAGAATTGGAACAATAGTTGATGATAGGTTTTGTGGATGTTGATGATGTTCTAAACTCACCTCAGGGTTTTATTTTGATTTAATGAAATTTGATTGTTTATATTTCACTCTATTTATTTTGATTTAATTTTTACAATTACATAATTCGATGATAAACTGAGAAGGTGAACCGAGTGACAAAATAATTAAATTGGGCTAACTAGAGTTAGACAATTTAATAGAACAATAATTAAATCAAATCGGTAAATTGTGTGAAGAGAGATCTTGCAATAGTGTTAGATAGTTTATTAGATAACTTCAGATCTAATCAAGGTTTTACATAGGTTGTTAGTTGAGAAATTGCTTCTTCCATAATTTGATTAGGGTTTATAAATTATGGTTAATGGTTATAACTCAAAAGAGAGTAATCAACCCTAGGATCATCTAGAATGAATAATCCAGTAATTCATAATTGGTTAGGTTAGCATTAAAGATAGGTAAAATCTCCTTTCTCTCAATTGGTAATTCCTTAGGTTGATTCTTGAGTGTGCGTTGCAATTGCTAAATTGTTAATATTTTGGTGATTGATTCTTGAATTGAATTACTTGATTGAATTGCATTCTCGTTTTAGTTTCGTGACATTTGAATTTCTGCAATTTATTTTGGCCTTAGATTTTAGGATTAGATTATCCCTCCTTGTGAGATCGACACCTTAAGTCTTACATAAATGACCCATGTGCTTGCGGATTATTGAGTTTAACTAATTCAAACTTACATACATCAAAATAACCACAATCAAGTTTTTGGCATAGTTGTCGGGGAAGTGATTAGTTTAATTATTTAGTCCAACACTTTTTCACTAAATTTTGTTTTAATTAATAATAATAAAAATAAAGAAAGAAGTTTAGGGCATAAAGCAGAGACACAACAAGACATCTTAGAATGAGAATGAGACAGCTGAAGGGCTAGATGCCAAAAAGAAATAGAAAGAACAATGATGGAAGATAGATATTACATGGAGCAAGGAACTTTTGCAAATTACAATGAGGCACAGTATGGTTGCGGAAGTAACGATCCTTATTGGACTATGTACACTCTGGGGTGGTAGAACCACCTTGATTTCTATTGGTCTAACAATACAGGGACTCATTTACGATCTCAAGACCTATTAGGACTTCGATAAGATGAGTACAGTTTATGGGATTCTAAATTGGACAAGTTCCTAGATAAACTCACGGATATGGAAGAGGGCCAGTGAAAACTAGAAGAGTAAATTAAGCAAGTAACAAAAAATCAAGTCTCATCTATTCACAACCTAGAGATTCCAATGAGATAACTTTCTCGTGAATTTTGTAAGAGAAGTATAGAAGACTCTCTAAGTAATATGGAAATACATCAAAGAGAGCAATATGAGGCTATCACACTTAAGAATGGGGAGAGCTAGAAGGACCAGTAAAAAACAAACTGAACCCCACCTTATAAGAAAAGAATGCCAAGCCTCCCTTTTATTCACCAGTTCTTGATATACCATATGTGAACATCGAAAAATCATGGGTAGATGTTCACAAAAAGAACCTTATCCTTCCGATTAATGATGACCCAGTGATATTCAACATGAATGACGTATTAAAGAACTTGAAGAATAGTAGCTTATTCAGGATAATTAATGTCTTTAAATATTCTAAAGACAAAAAGGACGAAGAATAGACCACAACAAACATTGAGTTTGAAGAAGCTATGAAAGTCTCTGTTCATGAAGCGAAACAAGCAGAGAAGCTGAAGGTGATTAAGGAAGAAAGAGAGAAACTCACCTTCTTACAGGACAAACTGTTGGATTCGATAGAAGATTTATGAAGTTTTTTTATTCCTGTCTTGTTGACAGTTCACTCAAAAAAAAGAACATTATTGAGCTTAATTGGTTTTCATAGTGTTATCAATATTGTCCTTTTGATTATTTTGCAGTTTGTAGCTTACTTATAGGTTACAAAATTGATGTTAAATGAAAAAGGTAGAAGCAAGTCACTCATAATTGATCCCGGTTAAGTTTCCAAGGAAGAGAGTCAAGCTACTAATGTTAAAAAAAAACATTGCATGGGAGGCAACCCATATATTGTTAATTTTATATTATTTCCTTTGATTTTCTTAGATAGTTTAAATTCTGTAGTTAGGTTATTTCATTTCCAAATAAAGTCAGGAAGTCATAGGACCTCGACATGAATTAGATGATCGAGAAAGTCAGCAAAAGAGAGGTGAAAGAGCTATGAAGAGTTAAAAAGTGATCTTAGAAAAGTGGAGAAGGAAAAAAGAAGAAAAAATCATAAATTGGTGGAACGATCGTGGCCAACGGTAGGGTAAAACTAGAACACGCAAATTTCATTTTAATTATTTACCATTTTACCCTTCATTCTTCTATATTTTCATTTCTTGCTTCACTTTTTCACTTACTTTCATTTTAACTTTATCTTTTTAAGTTTAGAGCTTCCAAACACTCTCACTTCTCTCTACCTAAATTCCTAACTTCCAGTCTCTTTCAACTTCTACCTACTCGCAAGCCAGAATGCTGCGGATTAAGCAGTTAGCAAAGCAAGATCAATCATCAAGGAAAAACCAAATCTTGGGACGAGAAAAAAAGAACAGAGCAGCTGACTATGGAGCACCTTTCTCGATCTTCTCAGATGAAGAAGGTACCGGCTTTCATTCTATTCGTAATAAGCAAATTATAGTTCCAAAGTATTTTTATTTTGAGACTTATAGATATATTAGAATTGTGAGACAAGGTTGAAAATTTAGCAGAAAGAATTCAATAGGCACAGTTTATTCAATTTCAATACCCAGTTTTTGAAGAACTTACCTTTGAATTCTTTACATCCCTTTAGTACAAATCTAATAAACCTAGGGAATGTTAGTTTAGGTTACGGGAACAACCTTATGAGCTTAATTACGAGACTTTGTATGAAATTTGTGGTTTTCCCGAATCATCCGTAGTGGATCAACATGATGATTTCTGTGTAACCCCCTACTGGACTGAACTAACTAGATTAGAGCGTTTCGATGCTAAGAATGCACACAACAACATCATCAGGAGCCACAAACACTTGTTGCTGCACAAATTCATGTGTTAAACTATTTTTGGCAAAACAGAAACCGATAAGTATTCGACGAAGGAACCTTTCATGTTGTGGTGTGTGGACCACAATATCCCAATTTACATAACCACCCACATCTTTAATGTAATTATTGCTACTCAACATAAGGGGAGTAATAACTTAGGAATGGGTTACTAGGTTTCAGCCATAGCTGATTACTATGGAGTTGAGTACAACGGACTCAAGGTTTACCTTCCTGAATTCACAAACCATCATTATCTATGGCGACCTGAAATCCTGAAGTCCCATAATATGGAACTTCAGGATATTAGTGCCAAGACACATGACAAGGTCAGGACAAGTCAAGCGAGTTCAAGTGCTCAGCAACAACAGGAAGAGGATTCGACCAGTGAGAAATCCTAGGAGGAAGAAATAGAAGAGTCAGGCTAAAAGAAAGTGCTTGATACAATCTCCGTGAACAGAAGGTAATTTCAGATACACTTATGGTGAACTCTAGAAGAATGAGAGAGATGGCCCAAACACAACGATGTTAAAGATGGGATATACATTGTATCCATCGTTTTTTGAGGCTCAAGGCATCCAACTGCCACCTCCAACACCATTCCCACCTCGATCACCATGAGGCTTTATTTCTAACCCTTTTCTTTTAAATTTAATTTAATTTAATTTATTTTTACTTTAATTTATGTTTCTCTCCTTTCCATGTTTGTTTATTTGTCCCCTTCTTACATTGAGGATAATGCGTTGTTCAAGTTTGGAGAGAGTTATGTGTTTTACTTTGAATGTGAATTTTGCATATTATATGATAGTTTATTAGGTTGCATTTTGTGAATCATGTGAGCGTGTCAATGGCTTAGATGGATTGAAATTGATTTAATTTTGAACATAGTCTATTAGGTTGTGAAGAATCATTAGCTTGCAAAATTAGTGAATTGGGTTCTTTGGTTAAATATGCTAGATAATTAGGATTTAGTGTGAATTTTTCGCCTTCTAAATTGTCAAATTCATTCATAATTTGAGTTCTTTTGACTTAAGTAGCTTTGCTAGTATTTTTTTTATGGAAACGAGTAGCTAAAGCAATAAGGTAGGCAAAAAAATAAAAATGTGTGTTTGTTAGTTTTAAATAAATTACTATTCTATTGACCTTCGAGTTATGAATAGAGCTAGTAGCTAATTGAGCACATGATGTAGTTGAGTAACCAGATCGACACGCATCAGAAATATGTGCCTCTACATCAAAAGGCTATAATGACGTCTCAACTATGTAGCTTAACAAAAAAATGACTTAGTTAAGTAACCAGATCGACATTCATCACCAATGTTTGCCTCAAAGACTAGGTCCTTATATATATATATATATATTGTTTTCTAATAAAAACCTACCGAACTTGTAATAACTTGACTTTTTATGAAAATATACTTAAGAATACTTACAAAGTTGAATGACCAAAGAATTATTAATATATGTGTGCAATTGAAAAGGGTAAATAAATTAACAATTGGATCTAAATTAATATGTTTATTTAGCTCGAAGCCCCAAGACACAGATTTTTCACGTTAACGATTTGATATAACATGAATGATTATGTTTAAAATTAAATTTATTTTATGAAGTTAAAGACATTGTCTCATTACTGCATTGTGTATTATGTGATTTGTGTGTTCATTATTTTGTTTTCTTAAGGATAAGAAAACATTTATGTGTAGGGATGTTGATAAGTGTGAATTACATCATTTTTTAGAGTTTAGTTTGATATTTATTTAATTGTTAATTCAATCGTTTTGTATGTGTTTAGGTTAGAATTGTGTTAGTTTCTTAATGATTTATGATTTAAGTATTTTATGGGTTAGTACAAGTCTTTGAGCTTAATTATTATGTTTTGACGTATATTGGTGTGCTTGTTAGTGTTTCAGGGTTAACATCGAAGAAAGGAGAAGTTTTAGAGACATTCAGGCGAAACAAGGGCCCATGTTCATGGCACAACAAGCCATAATCGTAACAGAAGCACTGGAGTTGGCCCACAATTATGGCCTGCTTGTCACGATCATGACAGAAGGCTCAGATGTGACCCACGATTGTGGCATACAAGGCCACAATCATGGCCTGCGATAGGCAGATGCGTAGTCACTAAAAAACGTCAAGTTTTGAGGAATTTTTTGGACCTTTTCGACCCAAGAAAAACCTTAGAGCTACTCAAAACATAAAAGATATTTAAAGAATAAGACAAAAGAGGAGAAGGAGCTCTTACATCAGCCGCTTTTGAGATAAACCCTAGAGAGAATTATTGAGAGATAAAGAAAGAGAAGAAGGAAGAGAGAAGAGGAGAAGGAGTCGACTTGACGTACTTCCTGGATTAGGAGTTTCCTAATGTCGCTGCCTCCCATCATCCGTTTAATTTCGTATTTCCTGTTATTTTCAATTTTATTATTGTATAAAATTGGAATGATAAGTGATGATAGGTTTTGTGGATGTTGATGATGTTCTAAACTCACCTTCAGGGTTTTATTTTTGATTTAATGAAATTTGATTGTTTATGTTTTATTGCATTTATTGTGATTTAATTTCTGTAATTGAATAATTCGGTGATAAACTGAGATAGTGAATCGAGCAAAAATTCATTAAATTGGGCTAACGAGAGTTAGGCGATTTAATAGAATGAGAATTAAATCAAATTGGTAAATTGTATGAAGAGGGATCTTGAAATAATTTCTGATAGTTTGTTAGACCACTTCAGATGTAATTAGGGTTTTGGATAGGTTATTAGTTGGAACTTCCATAATCTAATTAGGGTTTGTAAATTATAGTTCATGGTTATAACTTGAGAGAGAGTAATTAACCCTAGGATTGTCTAGAACCAATAATCCAGTAATTCATAATTGATTAGGTTAGCGTTAAAGATAGGTAAAATCCCCTTTCTCTCAATTGGTAGTTCCTTAGGTTGATTCTTGAGTGTGTGTTGCAATTGCTAAATTGTTAATATTTTGGTGATTGATTCTTAAATTGAATTGCTTGATTGAATTGCATTCTTGTTTTAGTTTCATGGCATTTGAATTTCTGCGATTTATTTTGGCCTTCGATTTTATGATTAAATTATCCCTCCTTATGAGATCGACGCCTTAGGTATTATGCGGAAGATCGTGTGCTTGCAGATTATTAAGGTTAATTAATTAAAACTTACATACATTGAGATAACATGGTCACTGCATAATGCCTTGAAACATACGGGTCATCCCAAAAATATTACTTCGATTCATTGCCCAGCTTATCAGGGGTTAATGGAAAACTAATAGGTAATTTGTTAGTAACTAATAAACAATGTTTGCAGATCATAGTGGTGCCATATCGACCGAAAATATTTGTTCATCTGAAAATGTCTATTTCAAATGGATGTCATCTTCTTCTTTGATCAAACGACTGAGGTGGTCGACCACCACCTTTTCTGCCCCCTTTTTATCTTTTATCTCCTAGTCGAATTCTCAAAGGAGGAGAACCCATCTAATTATCCTTAGTTTTGTTTCTTTCTTTGTGAGTATCTATCTTAAAACAGTATGATCAAAATAAACAATTACTTTTACACCAAGAAAATACAATCAAAATTTTTCTAAAGCAAAAACCACAAATAAAAGTTCGTTTTCAATTGTCGAATAATTTAATTGAGTTTAAAGGTATTTGAATCATAATAAATGGCATTCAAGCCTTTTCCCACTCTTTGTCCTAGAACCGCCCCTATTACATAGTCACTTGCATCACACATGATCTCAAAGGGGAGACTCTAATCTAGCAGTTGAATCACCTGTGGGAATGTCAAAAGCTCCTTAAGTTTGTTAAATACTTCCTTACACCTATCATCAAACCCAAAGGAGACATTTTATTGTAGTAGCTTGTATAATGGTGTGACTATCTTCAAAAAAGTATTTAATGAATCTTTGATAAAAATCTATATGCCCAAGAAAAGAATGCACTTCCTGCATAATTGAGGGGTAAGGTAAAGAAAAAATAAGATCAACCTTAGATTTATGTACCTCAATACCACTAGCAGATATAACATGCCCTAAAACTATACCTTGATCCACCATAAAATGACAATTTTTCCAATTTAACACAAGGTTAGTTTCAATGCATCATTCCAAGATAATAGCAAGATTCTCAAGGTATTCATTAAAGGAAAAACCATAAACATTAAAATCATTTATGAATACCTTAATGATTTTCTCAACATATTCTGAAAAATGTTTACTATACATCTTTGGAATGTGGCGAGTGCATTGCATAATCCAAATGACATCCTCCAATAAGCGAACGTACTAAATAGGTATATGAAGGTGATCATTTCTTGATCTTTCAGGGCAATTGGAAGCTAAAAATCTATAAGAAACACTAACTTATTCACCTTCACCAAAACATCCTCAACTACAACATCAGGGTAATCGTTAGTACAGTCAACTAATTATATAATAACATTTGTTTCTTTCAAACGACCCAAATTCAAGGAAGCATAAATTGAACGAGGCATAGAATTAATGGAAGCTCCTAAATACAATATAATTTTATTAATCACAGTGTTACGAATTTTACAAGGAATGGTAAACATACCTGGATCCCAAAATTTTGGAGATATCTTCTCTTTAAAAACTGTCGACACATTCTCACCCATCATCATCTTTTCATTACCTCTCAACTTCCTTTTTTACGTACACAATTCTTTAAAGAATTTATCGTACATCGATACTTGCTTAACTGCATTGAGAAAAGATATGTTTACTTCTACTTTTCGAAAAGTCTCTAATATCTCTTTATCTTTCTCCTCCTTATTTGGTCTTGTGAATTTACTAGGAAAAGGTGAAGGATTAGTCTTAATGATATTAGTGCTTTCGAAGTTTACCTTTTTACTTGATGAAGTTTTTTCTTCCTTTCCCAACTTCTTGATTTCTTCCTCATTAGCAATCTTTGGGACCCTCAATCTCCTTTCCGTTCCTCAGGGTTATAGCATTTACATTCTTTGGGTTCACCTTAAGTTCATATGGTAGATTTCCTTCACTTTGTGATTCTTAACGATTAAGCCTCACTTCCATCTAAACCATTTGATTTTCCACATCATATATGCTCAATTTTGTCTCCTGCAGAAGCTGTTGCATACCCTGATTAAGCTGCAATATACACTGTTGAAACTATTGTATACTCTGTTGAAGCTACTGCATACCTTTCTCAAAATGAGGATTGTTAGCAATAGAGGTCTTGATAAATTCGTCTAGAGATGTACTTGAACTATAAAATGAGTCTCCTTGTGGCCTTGGTTGAAATTGTTGTGTTCCTTGTGACTGATAGTGGAAGTAATTATACTGCCTATTCCCTCCGTAACTCAAGTTGGGATGATCCCTTCAGCCTGGGTTATATGTCTATGATTATGGGTTGTATTGATTATGAAAGTTCCCTCCTGCAGCATTCATATACTCCATATTTCCCTTTTGCAATATTAGACACCCATCAGTCAGATGGTTTGTCTTTGAATATATTCTGAATGTTTTTACTTGTTCTTGTCCAACTGAAATTTGTCTAACAAAAGATGTTAGCTCATCTAAATGATGCTCGATAGATGAAGTACTTACCTCCTTTACACGCCAAACATCGCTACGATTTTTGAATTGTTGAGTATTGGTAGTTGTTTGCTCAATTAGAATCCTGGTTTCATTAGGAGATATGGGAAAGTGATTCATTTCAATATTTTTGATTCTATGAAACATCCTCCTGATGATCAATGTGTTTTTTCTACTGATGTGATTGATTCTTTGGTATAGGAAATGTTTAAATTAAGTTGCAAAGATCATTTGGAAATGGCCTTAACTGAGGAATTAGAAGTAGAAGCCAACATGGATGATGAAATGGGAGAGGAGTTAATGGAAGTGGTAGCCACTTTGGAATCATTGGAAAACTCTCTAAAAAGGTTTGATTTGGTTTCTATAAAACTATCGAAATCTCACCAAAAGTTGTTACCTTCTGATATGCAGGTAATAGAATTGCAATTGAAGCCACTCCCTACTCCCTACATACCTTAAATATGCTTATTTAGGAGATAAACTCTTCCAGCCATCATTTTGGCAGAGTTAGCTTTAAATTAAGAGGAGAGGCTGGTTCAAATGTTGAGAAAGTTAAAGAAGGCCATCGGGTAGACTATTACCGACATCCAAGGGATAAGCCCATTTATTTGCATGCACCATATTTTGTTAGAGGAGGAGGCAAAATCCACAAGGCAAGCTCAGTGTAGGTTGAATCCTCCAATGATGGAATTTGTGAAGACAAAGCTATTGAAGCTTCTCGATGTCAGGGTTATCTACCAATCTCTGACAATAAGTGGGTAAGTTATATCCAAGTGGTTCCAAAGAAGTCTAGAATCACCGTAGTGACAAATCAGAGAGATGAGTTGGCTCCCACCTAAGTGCAAATCGGGTGGTGAGTATGTATTCATTATAGAAATTTAAATTCTGCAACTCGTAAAGACCACTTTCCCCTTCCTTTTATAAATCATATGCTTGAGACATAGGCTAGCTGTGACTATAATTGCTTTCTAAATGGCTTTTTAGATTATCTTCAAATCCTGATAAAGATTAGGAGAACACTACATTTACATGCACCTTTGGTACATTTGCTAACCGAAGAAGGCCTTTTAGATTATGTAACACACCCACCACGTTCCAAAAGTGTATGGTTAGCATTTTTTGGAATATGTTGAGAAGATTATTGAGGTATTCATGGATGATTTTAGTGTATATAGATCTTCTTTTGATGAATGTCTTGAGAATCTTTTCATTATCCTATAAAGATGCATAGAAACTAACTTTGTGTTGAATCGAGAAAAATGTCATTTTATGGGGGATCAAGGTATAGTTTTAGGGCATATTATTTCTGCTAGAGGTATTAAGGTAGACAGATATAAAGTTGATCTTATTTCTTCTTTACCTTACCCCTCTATTATGAGGTAAGCACATTCGTTTCTCGGGCATGCAGGTTTTTATCGAAGGTTCATTAAGAACTTTTCAAAGATACCACTATGCAAGCTCTTACAACAAGATGTCTCCTTTAAGTTTGATGAGAAGTGTAAGGAAGCATTCAATAAACTTAAGGAGCTTTTGACATTCCCACTAATGATTCAACCGCCAGATTCGAACCTCCCCTTCGAGATCATGTATGATGCAAGCGATTATGTAATAGGGGCATTTCTAGGATAAAGAGTAGGAAAAGCTTTACATGTCATCTATTATGCTTCCAAGACTTTAAACCTAGCACAATTGAATTATTGAACTACAAAAAAAGAAATCTTGTCTTTTGTTTTTGCTTTGAAAAAATTTCGATTGTATTTGCTTGGTGCTACGGTGATCGTTTACTTTGACCATATAGCTTTACAATACTTGCTTATGAAGAAGGAAGCAAAATCGAGGCTAATTAGATGGATTCTTCTCCTTCAAGAATTCGATTTGGAGATCAGAGATAAGAAGGTGTAGAAAACATGGTAGCGAATCATCTCAACCATTTGATAAAGCAAGAAGATGATATCCTTCTGAGAGAAACCTTTTCGAATGAGCAATTATTTTCTATTGATGCGACACCACCATCGTATGCAGACATTGTCAATTTTTTAGTTACTAACAAATTACCTATTGGTTTGTTAATAGCTCAAAGGGATAAACTACGGAGTGAAGTAAACTATTACGTATAGGATGACTCATACCTTTGTAGGCACTGCACAGATCAAGTTATCAGGAGGTGAGTAACAAAAAATGAAACATCCTCAATCTTAGCCTTCTGCCATTCGTATACATACGAAGGAAATTTTGGAGTGAAACAAATGACTCGTAAGGTCCTAAAAGGTGGCTTCTACTCGCCAACATTATTCAAAGATGCATAAACCTTTTACAAATCCTATGATAGATGTCAACGGTTAGGTCACCTGTCCCATAAGGATCAATTTTCATAAACTCCTTTACCTTTCTGAGAGATTTTTGACATTTAGGGCATTGAATTTATGGGACCTTTCCCTCCGTCTTTTGTCTTTACTTATATATTGCTTGCAATTGATTATGTTTCTAAATAGGTGGAACCCAAAGTCACCAGGACTAACGATGCAAAGGTTGTTGCAGAATTTGTTAAAGCTAACATTCTTTCTAGATTCAGGATACCGAAAGCAATCTTTAGCAGTAGAGGAACCCACTTTTGCAACAAGGTGATAGAAGTAATGTTCAGAAAATATCGCATTATGTATAAGGTTTCTACTGCTTACCATCCACAAACCAACGGGCATGCTAAAGTCTCAAATCAAGAAATCAAGTCGATATTGGAGAAAACCATGCAACCCAATAGGAAGGATTGGAGTGTAAGATTAGAAGATGCACTATGAGCCTACAGGAAGTCTTACAAAACATCAACTAGGATGTCTCCGTATAGATTGGTGTTTAGGAATCCATGTCATTTTCTATTGGAGCTACAACACAAGGCATATTGATGCAATATGAGTTTGGATGATGCGGATGTGCATAGGAAGTTGCAGTTTCAAGAGTTAGAGGAGATGAGGAATGATTCCTATTAGAACACAGTGATTTACAAAGAGAGGACGAAAGCATTTCATGATAAGATGATTTTAAGGAAAAGTTTTTCGATAGGCCAAAAAGTGTTTTTATATTACTCTAAGCTCAAATTATTTTCAGGTAACTTGTGTTCTCGTTGGGTTGGCCTATTTGTTGTTACTTATGTCTTTCCTTTTAGTGTAATAGAGATATTGAGCCTAAAAATCGATAAGAAATTAAGAGTGAGTAGTCATTGCTTAAAGTCATATTATAAAGGCTTCCAAACAGAGGATTTAGAGATGTTAATGATGGAGAATGCAATTGACGTTACTTCATGCGAGCAACGAGGATTTGAGCCAACAACAATAAACAAAGGCATTGCTTGGGAGGCAACCCTAAGGAAGTTAATTTCTATTATTTACATTTTTACATTTACTATTTTCGTAATCTACTCCATTTCGTACATTTGATTTTACATTGAGGACAATGTAAGTTTTAAGTGTGCGAGTGGGGTATCTTAGTTTTTACGCATATTTTTGAACTTAATTGTTACTATGTGACTTCTTAGGCGATTTTCAAAATCAAATGAAAAAAATCAAAAATTTTCTTATTTTCTATTGCTTTTAAGATAATTTAGTCATAATTAGAGTGTGAATTGACTAGTAAAATCCATAGCAACCTTAGCATGTACTTTTGCTCTTGTGATTGGTTAATGTGCATTATTCTTAGAAGAGTGGAGACTAGTGGTAGATAAAAACCAATGAGGTTTTGAGCCGTATTAGACTGAGTCTCAATATCTTTTGTTATATGTGACCTTTATGACATATAGATCCTTACTTTACGTTGATTTTCTATTCAAGATCACATTTTTATCACATGCATATTTATGAAAATGATTAGGCATTCTTTGTTAATTACGAGCTACATTAGCCAAATAGCCTGATCGCAGGTTTACATGTGCTAAGTTATACTATTTTTAACCTAGATAATACCACAAGCGCATGGGTCGTTCGCGTAGTACCAAAGGTATCGATCCCATGAGGAGGGGTAATTTAATTCTAAATTCTAAGGCAGAACTTAATCGAAACAATCTAACATAAACAATCAATGCATAAAATTATTAATCAAACAATCAATTACGAGAATAAAATGTCGGAAATAATAAACAAGCAGCAAATCACACAACCCAATCCAAAATCAACCTAGGAACTACCAATTGAGAGAAAGGGGGTTTTAATCCGAAATTACTGAAAATCTAATCAATTATGCAATTATCAAGTTATCGGGTTTAGACGGTCCTAGGGTCGATTACTCTTTCTCGAGTTATAATCTTTAAACCCTAATTAATAATCCCTAATTTAAATTGATCTCTCGATTCACAATTGACCCAAAACCTAAATTAGTTCTAAAAATATCTATTAACCTACCAAAAACTTATGCTCGATCTCTTCATACACGATTTCACCGGTTTGATTCAATTCTTATCTATCAATTTACCTAACTCTCGTTAGCCCAAATTGATGATATTCACTTAGCTTACCCTCTCATTTTGTTGTCGAATTATTAAGAACATATATTGAATCACAAAATAACTCAATTAAAACATAACGAATCAAATTTCATAAATCTAAAGAATCAAAATCTCGAAAGTGAGTTTAGACAAAAATTGACATTCAAGAATAACTATTCTCAATAACTATCCCAATTTTCATACATCAATAAAATTGAAAAAAAAATCAAAAATATTGTTGGAACGGACTCGTGGAGGTAATGATTGCAAGAAACCACCTGTTTCGGGAAGTACTTTACGCCAAGCTTCCTCTCCGTGCCTCTCTTCCTTCGTCTCCTTCCTCAAATCACTCAATAGCTCTCTAGAGTTCTGAATTTGCTGAAGTGAAAAGCTCTCTCCAGGGCTGCTCTTTCTGTTTTGTAATGTTCTTTCTATATCTTAGAACCCCTAGGTTTAAAATGGGGTCAAAATGGTTTAAAAAATCACTCAAAACTCGAGTTTCTGTATCAACCTGACGCGGGAACCTTTCTGTCACGATCATCGCCCAAAGTGTACGATCGTGGCCTGGCATGTAGCTCTCTATCACAATCGTGGCCCAAAGTGCACGATTGTGGCCAAGGTCCTGTCAACCTGCCTCTTTCTATCACGATCGTAGGTCGTGTTTTTAGCCCGAAACTCTCTTAAACTTCTGTATACATCACTGTTTACCCTGAAACACTAACAAACCTATCA
>JANZXR010363583.1:0-20132 GCA_027575705.1 Erythroxylum echinodendron
ATAAGGTACGAATTAAATTTCGCTTTATTATGATTCGTGTTAATCATTTTATAGAATTAAATAGATCTTGGTTTTCGAGAAATCAAAAGTCACGAAAAGTTTCGTGATTATTCCGCTGCGGTCGGATCAGATCCGACCTGATTTTCCAACATATATGTTAACATTGGTAATGTCAATAAGGATCTTAGCCATAGGTGGAACAATGTTGAGTAACATTATAATGGTGGCATTGATGTTTCTTTCAATCTTTTTAGCTATTATTTTCTTCCCTATGGATGTTCTTCTCTACCTTCCTTCCTTACACTCTTACTCTATGTTCTCTATTCATTCTTTTCCATTCCATTCTCTCATATTTTCTTCATTCAATTTATTCTAGTTGTATTATGCTCATATCTCTTCCGTATAGCTCCCACTTATTCTCTTATACATGCTGCATGTTCTCCTTTTCTCATCTTCTTTGTTTTTATTTTTGATACTTTCTTTTGTCCCCTTTGTTTTAAATTTTCCCAACTGTTATATTAAGGCCATCCATGTCCATTTTTTTTCAACTCAAATATATCTTTTTCTAACTTTTTTGTAAAAAAGCTCAAATGTCTATTTTTATTATTTCATTTATTTTTCTAAAAATTAATTCCTTTATAATTGCCACTAGGTCCCCCTTTTGATTTTTAACTTATTTTTAGCCCCTATCTTTCATAATTTCATAATTTAACCTTTTTTTATTTCCAAACATGTTTAATTATGCTCAAAATTGTTTAAAAAACATATATTTTATTTTAAATTTTGAAAGCACTAAGATAAGATTAAAAATGGTATAAATAGGTTAATTAAATGGAAAATACGTATTTGTAAAAAGAAAAAAATTGATTTTCATTCTTATGAAAAATTTTATGAATAATTAATTTATATAAAATTAAAAATAAAATATACATGTAAAATAATATAGATTGTCAAAAAATTTATAAAATAAAATGTGAGCTATTAGAAAGAAACTTTAGACAAAATTAATAAAGAGTTGGAAAAATTATGTATTGAAAAGTTCATAACTCCATTTTATGAAAATATTTCATAAATAGTTGAATTACAAGACCTTGTATGTGGTAAATGTGTTTGGGAATATGGCTTGTTATAAGTATTGCATCATATTCTAATAATTGAGCTTTGCTCATATGTGTGAAATATTTTCATAAAACGAGAGTTATTTTATAGGATTCTTGAAGACCTCAGTGGAACAATTTTGACTCAAAGCTACCATGCTTTGATAGAAGTAAATCCAAGGTTATGAGACTTTGATCTTGCTAATGGCTTGGTTCATAATACTATTCTTACTTGTTTATTTCTTTAATTTGAATTTTATGAGAAGGATTTAGATACATAATAAAATTTCCTCGATCTTGCACTTGGAGTTATTGGTCAATAATGATAAAATTTAATCAGGTTATATAAACCTAATATGTCTCCAACCTTCCTCTAGATTTAGAGTTTCTTACTTTTATATAGGCTTCCACTTAATAGTAATAGATGATTTTTACAAAGTGTCTTTTATTGATCATGTATCTAATCTAAATTTTTTATATCACAAAATCATTACTCATAAGTTAAATTAAATGCATATATAATTAGAAAATCATATAGAAGTGGATTGAGTGTTGATCTCGTGAGCAAGCTAGAATGATCTGGATTCTCTAACTATTAACGAGTCAAAGAATGTAAATAAGTCAATTTTTGTGAAATCTAATAACAAACTCAAACATAATCTAAATAAAGGAATAAACGACTAAGGGGAAAAAAAGGAAATAATTAAGTAAATTATTCCAATGTGAATAATGTCTTGATAAGGACTCCCTCAATCGTTATCTTTGTAGTCATGATTAAATAAACTTAGAAGGTTATGAGATTACTCTCTCTTGAGTTATAACTACCTATCCTTAACTTGACTAAATGATATCTATATCCAATTAAAACCCCAATAATACATTAAGTTCTATTAATTTTCATAAAAGGTTTGACTCAAACACTAGAGAATTTATGTAAGCATATCTCTATCACCTCACACAACTCAGATTATGGTCCACTTATATACAGATTATCTCAAATTATCTATATACAAATTAATATCAAATATTATCAGTAGCTTTAATTGAATCAGTTTTAAAAACATTCAATGGCTATGATTCTCCTTATCTAAACATATAACGAAACTAGCCATACATTATCTTTACACCAATTAATGGAAGTAATAAAATAAAATACATTAAAGTAAAAAGAGTTTTACATGAAACCTCTATATCCCAATCAGCTATGACTTATGATGATGATCTCCATTCTTGTTATATATTGAAAATAGATGAAAAGTTTTTCTATAGAGAGCTTTTCTACTTCCTAGAAACGAACCTTAGGTTTTTAATTAAAACATGAAATAAGATCTCCAAAACTAAGGTTTTTATCATTTTTTACACATGATCATCTTTTCTAAAATCTAAACATTTCTACCTACATACACACAATACAATCCCAAGTTGATCATCACCTTGAATACATTTTTATGAACAAGATTTACTAACTTCACAAGATAATGCTTCTTCACAAATTAAATGATCATGCTTATTATTAAACTAATTCCTTTCAATTACATGCCATTGAAACATACCCATAATACAAACTCTACATAATGCAACATCGTACAACAAAAATTTTACATAATGCAAACATAATAAAAAGACAACACAATGCAAATGCAAAGTCATATATAAATTATAGTGCAAATATATATATGTCCCCACACTTGAACAACACATTGTCCTTAATGTAGAAAACAAAACACAAATAACTAATATAATAAACAAAAATAAAAGAAATAGAAAAATGGAAAGAGAACTTATAGGATTGTGGTGGTGGTCGTGTTAGAGTAGGAACTTGGATGCCTTGCACCGCAAAATACTTTGATAATTTCTTCATTTGGTAGCATTATTGTCGCGCTACTTGCTTCAACTTTGCCTTCATTGCATCCATTCTTCTCTTCAACTTTTTGTTATTCTCTTATGCACAATTATGACCCCTCCTAGAAATATTCTACAATAAGTTTACAACTTCATGCTATAAACATCCATCAATCAAAATAACTTAAAAACCAAAAACAAATAGTGCAATAAGCACACAAGAAATTATGAAAATCTATAAAAACAATAATATGCTAATTTTAAGGGAACCAATCTTAGTTTTTCATCCAAAGGAAAGGAAAGAAACTACTTCTCATTCTTATAAGTATATTCCTCCGAAATATGGTTTGTATATATGGCCATTAATCTTGAGTGTCTCCTTTTTATCATTCTCTAATTGTAAAACTCTATACTTGAACACTTAGGTATCTTTGAAGCGATCACTTCAATATGACCTAAGCTTTCCTACAAATGACTTCAATCTTAAGTTAAAAGCAAAACCGAATCACCTATTTCTAACTCCTTCTTAATATGAGAATCATGCCATCTTTACATTTTGTCCTTATACAACTTGTCTTTCTTATAAGCATCAAATCTTAACTCTTCTAGTTCATTTAATTATAGTCGTCTCTTCTCACCAGATATGTTTCTATCAAAATTTTAACTCCTTAATCACCCAATATGCCCTATGCTCTAACTCCACGGGCAAGTGACAAGTTTTTCCATAGACAAATTGAAAGGATGTTATACCAATAAGTGTCTTGAAGGCGGTTCGATATGCCTATAAAGCATCATCAAGCTTTAATGCCTAATTCTTCCTCAAACCATTAACTATCCTCTTCAAGATTCTCTTTACCTCTAGTTAACAACCTCCACTTGGCCACTTATTTATAGATGATAGGGTATGGCCATCTGATGATAGACTCAATAACTCTTAAGAAGAGCATCAAATGATTTATTGCAAAAGTTTTCTCCTCCATACCTTACATTCACTCTTAAAACTCCAAATCTACTAAATATCCTTTTGATAAAATTTTACACCACTTTACCATCATTAGTTGGAGTTGCCATTGCTTTAGCCCCTATCAAGACATAATCTACCCCAAAAAGTATGTATATGTTCCCCATAGAAGATGGAAAAGGTCCTATGAAATCCAAATCCCATACATTAAAGACATCAATCTCTAAGATGTTAGAAAGGCATCTTATCTCTTTTTTAGTTACTGCCCACCCTTTCAGATTGATCATATTGCATTCCATGATCACAAACATCCTTAAACAAGTTAGTCAAATAAAATCCATATTTTAATCCTCAAGCTGCCATTTTGTTTGCTATATAATGCCCTAAATAAGTAGAATTATGAGAATGAGTTAATATTTCTATCATCTCCTCCTTTAGAACACATCTCTTAAACTCCATCGGCATAAAATTTATATAACAGTGATTGATCCTGTAAATAATGAGTACACTCATACAAGAATCTCTTCCTTAAGAAGACAAATTAAGAGGAAGGATACTACCAAAAACATAATTTGCTATATTAGTATGCTATAGAATAAATAGGCAATGTACCATCACTAAGGATTCATTGGAAATTGCTTGTTAATTTCTTCACCATTTTGCTTCTCCCCTCCAAGACGTGATAAGTGATCAGTCACCAAGTTTTTTGCCCCTTTCTTGTCTCTAATATCTAAGCAAAACATATAGGATAAGTTTTAGTTTCGCATGTTTCTTGATGAAGTATCTCAACACCGCTAGTCTATATATATAATCACTTTGGAAGGTAAAAGATATGATCAAAACTTGTCGTTTTCAAATACCACTACTACCAAGTCCTTTTTATTAGTTATGTAATTTAAATTTGCTCCTAATAAAGTCTTTCTTACATAGTGGATATCATGCAACCTTTTGTCTTTTTGTTACTTTAACACATAACCTACCACTTGATCACTAGCATATCACATAATTTCGAATGGTTAAAACCAATCCAATGATGTCAATATTGATGTTGAAATGAGTGTCTCCTTTAACCTAATAAAAGCAATTAAACATTTATCATCAAAATCAAAAGATAAATGTTTAACTAATAAATTAGTAAGATGTAACACCCAAATGTCCCCTGGAAGGATATGTGGATGTTACCTAAGATAGGACTTAAACATATCAAAACAATATAAAGAATTGCCAGAATTCAAAGAACCAATCCATTACTTTTCCATACATATTCGACTTTTAACAAAATTTAACCAGCACTCTAAATTTATTCGAATACATGCTTCAATTACAACACCATCCTGAATTAAAGTTATTACATTACAAACCCTTAAACAAAACAATACTTATCCTAAGTTCAAATACACTTTGTATTACAATATTTACAAACTTTTAAAAAATACATCATGTCTCATATTATTACATACAACCTAAACATACGTTCCCAAAAAAAAACACATTCTTTGTTGGCCACTGCAGTTACTATTATCCCAGTCTTCAAACCCTCCTATCTGAACCTACACGGGGCAAAATCACTGTGCTAAACATGAAGCTTAGTGGGGAATAAATTAAACAGGATATAAGCTAACAACTGTTTCAAACAATCATCCAAAAATTTATATATTCAAAACCACATTAGATAATAAGCAATGTTTACTTATCCATTCCAAACCGAGCCAAAGTATCATGAATCTCATAACAAAATAGAACATATCAGAATAGGCTACACGTTTGCTTTAGTGCAAAACTCACCAATTTCAAAATTGAATATTATAATATCAGAACAAAACTTGTCTGTAATAAAACAGAATTTGATTATTTCTGAATAGAGCTCAGATGTTTCAGATCAAAGCTAATTTATATCAGAACTGACCATATAACATTATACAAAACAAGTTAGTCTGTGAATCCTTTACACAAAAGTGGGTAGCGGGACTAATACAGGAGATACCGTGATCGGACAGAAGAGACTTATGTTTCCATAGCAGGAGGCACTGAAGTATCAGTAACAGGACACACCAAAGTGTCACAAGAGTAGCTGCAGACCCTTCTAGGCATGCCAATTTACGTACGTCTAGGACTTAACAATTTTAAAACAAAAAGGGTTCTTTTCAGAATTCTCATACGAGGAACATATTCCAACGTATACCACTTTATTCCATTTTGTTCAACTTGACATATTCACTGATTTTCAAACAAACTAACATGTCATACAATTACAGGTATGTGCAATAATACATCAATAGAGGTATTGAGTCTTCACAAATTGTGTATATTCTCATAAATAGAAAGCACTTCTAACACAATCCTAACTATTAAACTCCTCGGACAACTGATGGTCGGGAATTATCACAATATTATCACAAAAATTCCCAATTCACATACATCCATATTCAATTCATAATGCACAAGCCTTTGGAACTCATTCATTCATGATCACACCAAGCAATTCAACATTGTAAACCATACATCCTTTACATTATCATCTCAATTAATAATGCATAATTAAACTAACTATTACTTAATTAACCTTATACTGTCATCAATTGCACAAAATCTCACTTTTCTCACCTTCTTAACCATTTCTCACAATTGTGGGATAAGGGACTCGAAACCTCCAAATAGTCATTTTCACAATACAAGTTTTTGGATCAATTTTCTATAGCCATTCTGACCTAGAAATTGATGGTTTTAAATAATATGTTCTTCTAAACAAATGTTTCTCTATGTATTAAATTTCAAAAGAAATAAAATTAATGCAATTTGGTTCATTGTTTCAAGAGTTATACCCAACATACTACAGACTATTCTCAACCGTCAACAACAACCAGAACTCAACTTCAAGCAAATTTTAAAACCATTACTGACAGAAATCAAATTCTATTCCTTCATGAAAGTTGTATATATATGTTTCTAGGTTAATTTAAATTTAACACCATCCCATTTTGATGTCGACAAGTCAAGATATGGATAATATATCGATACCTATTCAATGGAACCACTCCTTCTAACAAATATCCAGTATGTATCAAATTTCTAACCTCAATTCTTTCTTAATTCATTACACGTTTTATCCACTTAAAACATCAAACAATACATGTTTTAACATGATACCAAGTTTAGTATTCCCTTACCTCTTTAATTTCAAAGAACAACTTGAAAGATCTAACTATATCAGCCCCTTTCAAGCAGCCAAACCCAACTCCAAGCTCAAGGTGCAACATAAAGGATAACATGAAGTAAATCCCTTAATTAATAGTTTGGAAAAGGACTTCATGTAATAACATGTAAGATTGATGCAAAAATTCAGAACATGGACAAAGATGATTTCGGTGGATAGATTAAAAACAAAGTGAGGGCTGCAGAAACTTTCTTACAAGAACATAACACCTAAGCTACTGGGTACCTCATTTATGAATTGACATATGTCTCCAATGTATGACTCCCATTTGCCCTCCATTTATGCTACCATTTGCCCTCCATTTATGCTACCAATTGCAACACTTCCATTAGGCCACTTGTAAACTTATTAACAATGCCATTTTTCACATTCTTTCCAAGTGATTTGTCACACAATGAATGATGCCAAATGTCAATGCATTAGCTATGCCAAGTGTCACTAACTCATAGGCTTAATCATTCTAATTTTCATGTATCAACTTAACTTGCTACTTGACAATTTTCCTAGTCCAAATATACATTTAAATACGTCAATTCTCTAATGGTATCAATTAATTCCAATTTACTAACTATAGTCCTCAATACCAAAATTCAAGTCATATACATTTCACATTCAAATCACAGCATAATTTTAACTCCTATCTCAGATGTACTTTCATGAACATGTATCTTTTCAACTAGGGTATATTTTGGGGCCTTACATAACAAGTCTAACAATCAGATAAGTCCTTAATAAATCAAAGTTAGAATATGTGTGTACCAAAAATGCAAGCAGGCCTTTGACGTTGTTTTCTTTAAAAAATGAATTAAAAATTATTAACACTAAAAAGCTATTACAACATTATAATGAGTTCCTAGTTACATCGTACTTATTTAAACTAAAACAAACAAGTTGAGGATACAAGCAACCCAAACTTAAAGATTCCATCTAAATTTCATATTAAGAGTGAGTTTTTTTGTACATTTTTTGCAATTATGATCTCTCTAATCCAATTATGAAGTTATCAGCTAGTTGATGCTTTCCAATTTTAACTCCTTTGACTAATATGTTGTTTCTTTCTTCCCAAATTGAGTAAATAGTTATGGTGAAAGTAGGCTTGAAGAGCTCTGCATTATGCTTGAGTTGGTTAGCTTTCATTGTGACCCAGGTTAAGACTATATTTCATTTGTAAGTCCGACGATACTCCATTGGCATATGCAACACTCTACTTTAAACAGTGTGGAAGGCCTACAACACTCTACACTCTTCCTCAGCTTCTTTACATTAAACGTAGATGGGATCATATGTACCAAACCATTTGTCTTTTTTTTATTCTATTTTTCATTGCAAGAAAAGCGATTAAGGAATCTTTGAGGTTCAAGGAGTGTTTCCAAAGTAATTTATACCATTATACATCTCATAGGCTTGTTCTACAGATTTTATAGCAGGATTCATTTCTAAAGACCCTTTGGAATTTAGAGTCCAAGCAATATTGTCCTCCCTGTGTAGATGATGGAGTTGACAGAAGTAAGCTGCTAAAAAGAAGAAACCTCTTAAATTTCCAGACCTTTCTCCATATTGGAAGAGTGAAGAGACTTTAGCATCAGTAAGGATTCTATTTCTCAAATGAAGGATTTCATTTCTCAATATGAAAGGAATTAAATCAGACCAGTTTTTATACCATAACCATATTTTTTTCTCCATTTTTTAGTTTATGTTTAAACCAGGGATATAACAAATTCCTCACATTCAATATATGGATAAAGTTCCCAGAATGATCCCTGTTACTTGTCATTTGCCAAAAAATAAGGTTTTTAAGATAAAATTCATCTATCCATTTGATCCACAGATCTCACTTGTCAATATGTAGCCTCCAAGTCCTTTTACTCAATAAGACCTTTTGCATAAGAGATATGGGAATAATCCCCAAGCCCCCTTTCCTGTTAGGAGTAGTTATTTTCTCTCATTTAACTTTCGCACCCTTTGAATTATCACTTTTCCAGACCAGATGAAAGCTTTAATGGTTCTATTAATCCCTTTGATGACTCTCTTTAGCAGTAGAAAGTGTATAGTCCAATGAAGGACTGAATTGATTAGAGTATGCTTGGCTACAAAGGATAAGTACCTATCTGCCAGACATTAATTCTAGCTTTGTACACTTCAATGAGAGGAATGAAATAAAAAATTTTGGTTTAGCTAAAGCAACAAAGATACCAAGATATTTAAAGTGAGGGGTTTGAATTCCAAATCTTGAGCTCATGCTCAAAACAACTTGGTTGCTCACATCAGAAGAGATAAACATGTTGCTGTTATTAGTATTGGCTTTCAATCCTAACCAATATGTAAATAGATTCAAAATATTTAGCAGGATTTATATGGATTGAATATCATCCCCACTTAAAAGCATAAGTTCATCAACAAAAATCAAGTGTATGATATAGAGTTCTATATATCTGTGGTGAAATTGGAATTTACTGTTGTAAGAAGTAAGCTTGCTAAGCATTCTAGAAAGCCCTTCCATCATTAGGTTGAATAGGTAAGTGGATCTGAAAAATCCAAAAACAACTAGATAGGATTGAATGAAGTTCCATTTAATAGTGTTAAAAGCTTTGTAGAAGTCGAATTTGAATAATCAAATTCTGATAGCTCTTCCTAAATTGTAAACCTTCATTAAATCTTGTATTAGAAGGATATTATCTCCAAAAGATCTCCTACTAATGAAAGCTCCTTGAGTTGGATTTTGTAGCTTCCTTTAGAGCCATATTCAATCTGTTGGCTAAAAGCTTAGAAATTACTTTATAAACTGTGTTGTAACATGAAATAGGTCTATAGTCCACCATGGAAGAAGGATTTTTCTTTTTAGGAATGAGGGAGATGGAGGTGTGATTCTTTTCTTTTGTCATATTCAAGGAAGGAACAAATTCCAAAATTTCTTTAGTAAAGAGATTGTGTGTGATATCCAAATTTTTCTTTAAAAAACAAGCAGAGAACATATCATGTTCAGGGGATTTAGGGGGATGCAAATTGGGTAAAAAAATTTTGACTTCTTGATGTGTGAAGAGGTCACCAAAAGTTCCTTTAAATCCTAACTAATAGTGCTGTCAAATAATCTCTTCGAATTAAAATTTGTTAGATTAGAATCATCTGACACCGTTAAATTAAAAAAGAAATTCTTGGCTAGTTCTTGTAGTTTACTTTGATCAGAAAATGTGTTCCCCATTTTTTCTTAAAGCTCTGTAATCTTATTCCTATCTCTTTTAGCTAATAAGGAAGAATGAAAGAATTTGGTGTTGCATCTTTATCCCTAAACCAATTAATCCTTGATTTCTGCTTTAAAATATAATTGAGTAAATTAAGAGCTTCTTAGTGTTCCTTTAGGCTTTGGCCTTTAAGTTTCAACTGCTCTCAAGTTATTATTATGGGGAAACTTGTAGTAATCCTCCTGAACCTCTCTCAATTTGTTTTTGTTTTCAGTAAAACTTTTAATCTGATCCCTAACAAAACTCTTAAGAGCTAATTTGGCAAGTTTGAGGATTTTCATAAGCTGAAAAGTTTTTTAACCTGTGATCGTCTAATTCCATCTCTTAAGCATTGTTTCTTGGAAACCCTCTTGAAGAGTTAATCCATTGAAGAATCTAAATGGAGTTTATACTTTTAAAAAGGAAAAAGGCTTTGCATATGAATGTAAGAGCGATCAGAAAAGGAAATTTCACCAAATTGTGCATAAGATTGACAATATTGGTTTAACCAAAATTGATTAACCAAAGCTTTATTTATCTTTTTCCCAATAAACAAGTCTTCTTGCTACCTATTAGTCTAGGTGAATAATCTATCTATGAAGCTGAGATCCATCAAGTTAACCTTTTCGACCATTAGTTAGTTTTCTACAAGTTCCCAAGTTATACCTCCTACCTCATTCTGCCTCCTGAGATGATAAGGTGTAGTTGAAATCTCTTACTAGTAACGAAAGATCTAATATTCCAACTTGAATAGTTTGGAGGTCTTCCTATAATTTCTCTCTTTAAAATGAGAAATTTGAAGCATAGATCACAATCAATACAAATTTTGAGTGAAGACCATCAATTTCAAATTCAAATGGATAAATTGGTCACTTTCACATATTACTTGGACGTCTAGCTTTTCTAAATTATAAAGGCATATAATCATCACATTGTAATGCAAAAGATGATTTGAGAGTGTTTTCCATTTTGCTTCCAAAAACTTGTGGCCATATTGCATTTGAGGTAACTTTATTTTAGTTTAAAGAAACCCCTTTATATAACGCTTCTTGTCAAAAATGACCTCATTCATAATTGACCTTTTCAGAGGGTCATTTAACCCTCTAACATTCCATGCAAGGATTGTCATCAAGGGTTGGTCCCCTTTAAGATTATTTTTCCTTTTTCTTATTTTCTCCTAGAATTAGTAGCTTGATCCTTGACTTCTTCCTTATCCAGTGGAATTCCCTCAAGTACTAAGGATTTCCCCAAGTTTGTTTCAAGCTCCATCTGTGAATTAATCATATTTGCTATATTTGATTGGTTATTTTTATATCAATATGAATTAATTACAAGTGCACGACATAGTTATAGCTAGTACATGCAAGTACAGGTCGAATCCCATAAAGAAAATGAATACTAATTATTGTCGTTATCCTATTGTCTAATCTACAAATTTGATTTTGGTTTCAATAAATAAAATAAAACTTAAATAATTAAAATAAACAAGAAACAATAATAAATAAAGAACAAATTAAATCACTTAGAAAACAATCAATATCAAAAATTAGTGCCTAATTAATGAATCCCTATAAACCATTAGATAATTAACTTTTTTATTATGCAATTGTTTTATTAACTATTAGACCATGAAAACTCCTATCGTATACTAATAACTCACTTAAGACAACTTACAACTAATCTTAAGTCTATCAACCAAATTACTCAAGGTAAAGTTTCTAAGATTGCTTTACGATTTGTGAATTTCGTTATTAGGTTTAAGCCTAATCTAGAGGATTTATGTCGACCTATCTCTAGGTTTGCAATCAACTCCTTCCAATTATGGTAGATTTATGATACACAGGATTTCTCAATCTCTGTGTTATAGAATCAGATTATGTACAATATTCTGGATCTATTAGAATATATCAAACACATAATTAAATCACAATAGATCAATCAAAACAATTACATTAAATAAAAGAGTTAAAACGTATTGTTATGTCAAATAGGATTCATCACACCTAGACACTAAATATGTTTAGTTACACATGATAGAAAACAAAATCCAACATAAACAGGAAGAAGAATGAATAGAAAATAAAGAGTTCATAATTCTAAATCTCCCTTCTTTTTTATCAAATGTCCTTACAAGGTAAAGGTTTGATGTTGATTTCTATTAACTCTATCGATGATTTCTTCATTTTTCCACTTCTCTGGATCAATAACTCCCCTTTTGAATGTTCTTTATGTCTGGAATCAGCTCTCTAAGTTTATTCTCCTAATCTGCCTCCACTCACATTTTTTATAGTAATTTTTAAGATTTCTAAGAGATACACGGTCATGTTCTAGACCGTGTATAACCTAAAATCTCTAAGATTTATGATTTTTCATGAGAGACTTACATGGCCATAGACACGTTCATGCATCCCTTATTTTCTTCAAATCTTGTTTTATGACATATTTTTATCCGAATTCTTCTCCTTTAAGTCCATAAAGGCAATTATAACCTATAAATGCTCTTGGAACAAATTAAGTACCAAATATACAACAAAAGTATAAAGTGTCAAGCAAAATATATCAAATATGGGTATATAAATATAGTCAAATATGCATCTATAAAACATCTCCTTGCTTAAACTTTTGCTTGTCCTCAGGCAAACCATAACCAAAATTATCAATCTTACAACATCCTTCTATCATTAATCTTAACCTTTCCACTCATACTATAAATAATCATGTCATATTAAATAATATTAACATATAATTAGAATCAAATTATCCTAAAATAAACTTCATAAGTCAACATCAATCAATGCATAGTATAACTCTTACCATATGCTTGCAATATCATCACATCTCCACCACTTATGTTTAAACCAGAAACAAAAATCAAAAGGTCTTTATATAGGTTGTAATGGAGCTTAGGTACGGTATGGTTGGGATAATAAAAAGAGTTGATTGAAGGAAATTTGCTAAAAAGACATTACAAAAAACTTGTTTACAACAAACACAAGTCCTTTCCTTATGAATCCAATGGTACTATTTGTTTTCTTTTTCTATGCTCATTTTTTAATCAAAACAATTTCGATCATTCAATACCAAAATTAAAGAACTAAAATACCTTTTTAGATTTTCAAGTTTCAAACAAACACGTAATATGTAAATAACCTTCAAGGTTCAAAACAATAAAAAGGCTTCAAAGAAAATAGGATAAAGGTTAATATTTGAGTATAATCAATGAAAAATTCTTAGGGTCAACTTAGTTATTCCTAAAGGATAAATTGTGAGTAAGGTAATTATCAAAGAAATACACTAAAACAAATTATTGAATCTAAGTGTCTTTATCACATCCATGCTTATAATTTAACAAATATGATCTCAATATGTATAATGAAAGCAAGTTCTAGAATTATTAAACTATGCATGATAACACACTTGAAAGAAATAAAAGAGTTTAAAATTTTTGAAATTTTCTGTCTTAGACTCAAAAGCCAACGAAAAAGATGTGTATATATGTGTAAGTAGTATGCAATTTTCATTTAATTTTAGTATTTCAATGAATACTTAAAAATATGACTTATAAAAGTAAATTTTATTCTAACTCGCACTCTTTTGCATACGAACTCAAATCAATATTCAATAATGAAATAAAGTATAGATGGATATATTTGAATTAATTCAAGATATTAGTTCATAAAATTTTATAACCATGATTATAATAAGCTTAAAGAAATCATTAAAAATCATTAATCTCGCTCTACACTTAAAGTTGTACATTGTCCCCAATGTACATAATATAAGTTTATATAATAAATGAGAAAAATTAGTATACTTTCCTGAATATGACAATTTTTTTGAATTTTGATCCATCCAATATGAGATTAAATCCTTGCAAAATATAAAGAGAAAGGGATAAAAATAAAAATAACATATATAAAATTAAGAAATAAAATAACATTAATTATAATGTTATAGAGAACAAAATAATTAATGGAAAGAAATAAGAAATATACACAAAGGAAAAAGAAAAAGAAAGAATATATAAGACTAAGCATCTCCCTCATTATATAATCATAATTGATCTAAAGAAGGAGGGTTTTTGTGGTGATGATCCTGCCCAAATGGATGAGCTATTGAGGAAGTGCCCTCGCCAGAAGGTAGAGACTGAAAATCAATGCGTAGAAGGCCCGCCATTAAGAGCAGCAACTCTCCCATCTATCCAACTATAGACAAAAGCTCACCTAACCATGCAATCAATGTCTCGAATTGTCTTACCCACTCTAGAAGCTTTACCTGTTGAAGTCAGAGTGTTCTTTGCGTTCCCAAAAGCTGACCCCACCCATTTCTCTAATAAGGCTATCTTTAGCTACACCGAGTTACGCAAACTGGCTCTGGGACCTATCAAGATATCCAACTCTGGAAGGGCATCTTTCGTCTCTAATGGTGGCGGTTGTGGTTGTGGCGGCTGCTCCACTGCAGATTTCTCCTCTCTGTCTCCACCCTCTAGCGCTGGCCATCAAGATCCCCAATAAATCTATAGATATCTCTTGTAAGACCCTGACTTCTACATACCATATATTACATTAAGCACTACCATGGTCGTCATATGTCGCATCAGTGGTAGTCAATCAAATAGAACTATTCATTATACCAGTCGGGTCATATAAATTCCAACACAAATTGTGTCGACCTTTCTGTCTTCGCTCTAACGCCTGATGAATTTGAAAAGTGTATGTCCTAGGTGAATTGATGTCCTCTAACTCATGCTCCATAGGTAGTACACATCTATGTTCCTAACAACTCCCCAGTTGTAACCTTGACCGCTTAGCGTGTGACTCAGAATATTGTGGATATATCTAAGCGCAGGATGTCACAATGTTGAAGACTTTGACTTGATTCAGTTGTAGTCATCTTCTATGTTGATCTACTCCAGAAGTGCTGAGGAGACAATCCATACAAAAAGCTTATCCATAGTGAAAGGTACTCCAGTGTCCCCATATACTCCTAGTCTTAAACACCTATTATGATGGAGAATTCTATATAGCTCATTTGGTACATTTCTCCTATCATTTGAAACTAGACCATGTTCAGATGATCCCCATCGTTGCAACCTCTCTCTACGAAGAAGGTGGAGAGGACCTTTAGTGTAAGCTCTCGATAAAAAGGTTCCATAATGTCGAAGAACCTAAACCATATGCCAATGTCAACTAGATCCTGAATTTGTTGGGCTAATCAAACTTACTCCAGTGCCTCCGAATCAATGTATCTGGTCCCGCTAAACTTTTTGTCCTTTAACTGCTATTATTGTTCCTCCTAGGCCTCAACATTGAATAGTAACATCCACAGCCGCTCTAGAGGCTAGGCTATAGTGGAAGATTCTTCTCCTCGTTGTCTCTATCTAATGGTCTCCTTTCTACGTCGTGATCTTGTCATTGTGGCTACGACTTTCAATAAGTGTGAGAAGATTGAAAAATAATTTATAGAAATACGTTCCCCACACTTAAAATCGATTATGCTCACTAAATTATTAACTACGAAAACAAACTAACAATGAAAAACTAGTATATAAAAATAGTTAATAAATTAATACAATTAAATAAATAATAAACAAATATAATTAAAAAACTACTAGCAAACTAATTGATCTCAAAATTAAAATTAGAAATTGTGTAATTAACAAATTAAACCAATGTAATTGTTAATTTACCATTCTAACCCTACATTTGAAATTAACCCTAAATTTATGATTACTCAAATTGGACGAAATTAACATTAGATTCATGCAATTAAACACAAGTTTAATTTCAATTAATGTTGAAAACAACTAATTAACCTAATTCAGCGCAAAAAATCACAATTAAAAACTTATTGTGTAAAAATCACAAGTTTACACAATTGAAGTTAAATTTTCACCCAATTTTGTGCAAATAGTCAAATTAAGTCAAAAAATAAATTCGATATTAAAAATAATCAACTATCAAACCATAATTAGATAATAAATCACAAAAATATGCAATAACACCCAATTTCTTGATTCAAAAATTTTCAAGCAAACTTCACTAGAATAAAACAAAGCATCCAATTAAACAGGTATAAACAAGTGAAATTGAAAGACTTACTTACTTGTGTGTCGTGAGATTGGTTGAAAAATGCAAAAATTGGGGTTGGAGAATGTAAAGGTGACGACATCAATGGGAAAGGAATGAGAGAGAGTGAAAAATATGAGAGACTTAGGGATTTTAAAGGTGTATCAAGAGATTACACGGTCTGATACACAATAATATATCAAACCTCCACTGAATTTGCAAGTTGGTCGATTCAAACCTCCAAATTGCGTAGGGATGCGTCCATTTGCGGATGTTTTGTCCTTGATTCTTAAATAAATTCTGTGATTAGCTCATCCATACCAGGCTTTTTTTGTTGTGATATTTGCTATTTGAATCCAAGTGGAGGATTGTTTATTGCATGCCCCTAATTTTCCAATGAAAATTTGGGGTGTTTCCTCCATTTAGGATTGTACATATTGCTATATGGATTATTTTGGGGTCTAAAAGCATTCCCTAAATAATCCACGTGCTCAAGCTAAATTGATTGACCCTCTTGTCTTTAAAGATCTAGCCTGCACACATCATACTGCATCAATCTTCCTTGTGGAGCCATTGTCAGTCTGTCTATCTTCTTACTCAAGGTCTCCACTTGTCTTGCCAACTGCACCACTGCATCTACTTCATATACTCCTGTTGGCCTATTAGTTTATGCCCTAGTTGATCACAATTAGTAGTTATTCATGGTCATATCCTCTATTAAGTCCTAGGCCACTTTTCATGTTTTGTAGTTTAGCCTCCCTTCAGCTACTGCATCTGTAAACTACCTTATACTTTAACTTAGCCCATTATTGAAGGTTTGGATTTACATTCCCAAGGGTAGTCTGCAATGTGGGCATCATCTAAGCATCTTCTTAAATCTCTCCTGTGTGTCATATAGATATTTGCCTTCAGCTTAGGAGTATGAGGAGATGTTGTTACTTAACTTCACAGTCTTAGTAGGTGGAAAGTACTTCAATAAAAAAAATTTCACCACTTGATCCTATATGCTTGGTGAAGAATATGGCATGGAATTTTACCACTACTTAACCTTTCATCTTAGAGAGAATGGGAATAGACATAGTCTGATGAGATTTTCATTAGCTCCATTTATCTAAAAGCATTGCAGATCTCCAGAAATTTAGAGATGTGTTGTCTATCGAATTGGACTGACTATTGCACCATCTTGATTTGGTCTCAAATTTGTTCGACTGGATAGTTGGCCTCATAATGCTGGATTCTACACTAGTTAAATCTGGCCTAGCGTAGTCGAATGTGGTACACTATTGGTCCACCATATTTTATGATCCTTCCTTGTCTATGTGACCTTCTAAGCCTTTTATGCAACAATCTAATTCAAACTCCTGTAGTTGTGTTCTATGAAGATTCTTATGCATTATTCTTTCAATTTTTAGATTTGCATCTATTAAGCTCTCTATTGTGCTCTAGTTCATAAATTGACCAAAAGTCTATTTTTAAAAATAAAAAAAATTAAATAAATTAAATAAATCAAATAATGTAAAATAAAAACAAGAATAAAAAAGAATAGAATAATGAATAGAATAATATACTGTAGAACATTAGAGCCATGGGGCATGTAAAGGAGTAAAGGTCTCATCAAAGATCTAAGGATGTATTTAGGTAAATTTTCTTAATTATAATGAAAACTGAGATAAAAGTTGTAAGGTTTAAGCAAGTGCTCACTATAGAGAATCTTAAAGAAATCTCTCATTGAGCTCTTGTCCCAACGGTAGCTTGACTGTCATATGGTGATGTGGTATAATATATTTAAACGATTGTCTTAGTCCATGTGGGAAATTGTTAGTTTATGTCCTACAGCCAATTGGTTAGTTGTAGCTAAGTAACAAAATAATTTAAAGGCATTCTTTATCTTATACATATTTAGATGTATATAATAAAGTCTATAGGATAATTAAACATTGCAAGTGAAATTATGATTAGATTATAATTATGATATTTCTGCTGCATTTATATATCATCCCTAAATGTTCCTAGTCATTATTCTATTAAGACTAGACATTAAAACGTAAAAAGACTATCAAACATTTCGTTTTTCCTTATGAAGAAAGTAGCCGATCTTATAGACTAAAGTATGGAAATACTAAACAAACACGTAGGTGCTTGTTAGAGAACAAGTTTATTGAATTGACCCTATGTGATAAATCTATTTGGAGCATTACTTGTATGTCTATGAAAATTCTTATTACGATAATTGTATAAATGATCTTTTAACTTGAGGTCTTTAAAGATATCGTGTATATGGATTGTTATATTTTGATACTACTTATAACATATTCTACTAATGGGTAGTTCATTCAGTAGTTATTGGATGTAGCATGAACTATACGAAGGTAGTTAAGTGATCAAGATAAAATTCACCACTTTAAAGTAATTAGAGAGAATGTTTTGTTGTTCTCGATTAATATTGATTTCGAAAATTCTTATTTAAGGTGAAATGACATTTTATAGATAGTTTGCAAATATAATTATTTGAATCAATAGTTAATAGAAGAAAACTAATATGATTGGACTTAAAATAAAGTAGGTATTAATTTCATGCTCTATATCTAATCGAAATATTATATTACAAAAAGGTTAGTCAAGTCTACTTTGACATTCATAAATTTTTAGGTGGTCATGATGTATTATTAGATGTCAATCTTCATCTCAACTCTGACCCTGGGCAACGACAGAAAGGGCACCTGTCTAGAGCCCACTCTGTTGCCCCGTTTTGTTCTTTATGAGGGCTCACTCTTGATAGTTATAAAGACCAAAATGAGGCAAAATATGATCATTTTTTTACTTTGTTCAAGGCCTATAAAACATTAAAAACGGGCCTACTTGATCTATGGATATAACTTCTTTAATTAGAGAATTAAAGATAAATTAAAACTTCTAATTTATTTAATCATGAATATGATTTAGGGTTATAATTTTTATCCATTGTCAATATATTTAAAACTAATATATCTCACATAAAGAACGAGTTGAAGAGACCAAAGATATTTTAATCAAGTTGGACTTTATTTTAAAATTTGAAAAACTTTATGATTAAATATGAGATATTTAATAAATAAGGATTAATATGAAATATTGGATCTTATTTAGGCATAGTTGGTATTTAATTATTTTTTCTAATTAAAGTTTAATTAAAATTAAAATTTAATTTCAATTAAATTAGTAAAATGTCCTAAACTTATTATAATACTTTTATAACTACGATGGTTGAAATGGACATCAATTTTATGCAATCCTCTATTTATATTTTTACAAAAAAGTTGTTTCTATTATTCGAAGTTTTGAACTTCCGGTCACAAAGGAGTAACCTTATTTATCACTCCAAAGCTCGCCCTCAAGCTTCACAATAAAATATAAATTTAAATACACGTTTTATTATAATTTATTTGTTATTTATTTTATAAAATTAAAGTAATTTTAATTTGCTCGCCCTCAAGCTTCACAATAAAGTATAAAATTAAATACATGTTTTATTATAATTTATTTGTTATTTATTTTATAAAATTAAAGTAATTTTAATTTTTTAAAAATTAAAATACGATTGAAATTAAATATTGGCCTGATTGTTTTGAATCTTGTCAGACTGCGCAAACGACAGACCTAGGTGAGCAGACTATTGCGCTACGTTTGGTTGCTGTCTCCAGTATCTGGAGACGGGACGGAACAGGACGGAACAGGACGGAACGAAACAAAAGC
>JANZXR010363611.1:0-20127 GCA_027575705.1 Erythroxylum echinodendron
TATTTAGAAACCTTTGTGCACTTACTTGTTCACTTTAAACCTATAGGTTTCATTTCTTCTATCAAAGATATCCTACACCTTCTAGGAAAACCTATTTTGAAACTACTCTACCCTGATGATCTTGACAATCCCCCACAAACAAAATTTTTTGAATTACCCTCATTAAAATTATCAAATTAGACGATTCAATCAGAAAACCCTTTATTTCTGAGTATCTTCATCCACAAAGTGAAAAGCTACAAGACTCTATCGATAATTCGAAGTACTTAAAGAATTTCATCACATGGACTGAAGCTAATCAAAAGTAGAAGGAAGAACATGAAGCCTTGGCTAAACATATTCAAGAAACTGATACTAAGGTTAATGAACTCAGTGACTCAGTGGGTGATCTTCATGAGGAAGTAGCACTTCTACGTGTGACTATAGAAGCAGATCGTAACACGATCCGCACTAATATCAAACATATGTTCTTCAAAATATTGAAGCATCTGAAATGATTCTTTTTGATTAATAACAAATAGGGGGAGAATTGTAGAAAGTAAAGGAGAAGGAGGAGATTTTATTTTGGAGATTTTATTTTAGCTTATTTTTTATGCATTGTATATCTTACATTATTCGTCTAAATAAATAAATTTTTCTGAAAATTATTTGTCTGATACCCTCTCGTTTATCTTCTAATATTATGATTATTTGTTATCATCAAAAAGGGAGAGATTGTTAAGTCAATGAGACTTCACTCCTTCTATTGATTTTGATAAAAGTCAAATAATAATAATAATAATGGAAGAGTGTGTGAATTGTTTTGATGAGTTTGTTAAGTGTGCAGATAAATGTAAGAGGTACAAATCATCAAGTCAAGATGATATTCAAGCAAAGTCATCAGAAAAAGTGATGTCATTAGACAAAGCGAAGTCATCAGACGAAGTGAAGTCATCAGTGAAGACATCAAACGAAGCAAAGACATAAGAAGAATTATACAAAACAAATCAAGACGTTATAATTAAAGAACAACTTACAACGTCAGTTAGTTAGTTAGTTGGAGTTAGTTACAGGACTCAACTAACAACTAATCTCTAAATATTTTACAAGCAATTTCAAAAAGATCATTGGAGATTTAGACTATAAATATCACTTATAGTCATAAACAAAAAAATATGCAACATAGACTATAAATATCACTTATAGTCATAAACAAAAAAATATGCAACATACACAAGACACAACCTTACAACTCTGAACCTTCAACTCTCAATTCTTTACTTATGAAACTGTAAAAAATAGCTTATGTGAAAAGAAAAAAGAAGAGAGATCAAGTCGACCTGTAACTTGAGTTTAGAAAACTCAAAATATTTTTAGCGAAAGGGAAGGCTACAGCCTAAAATGGCTAAGATAGCAGATAAAGAATAATTTGTGAAAGAGACCTAAAGAGGCTCTGGAAATATGAAATAATACTTGTAAAAGTTGACCGAGATAGTGAAATCTCATATATACTCTGAGGACTGGGAGTAACCCTAAGGTTAAGGGTGGACCAGTATAAATCGCGGTGTTATATTCTCTAAACCTTACTCTTTAATTTCATATTGTTAGAAGAATAGATACTATTTCTGCTGTTGCACTACTCAAATGAATTAAATGCATTGTTTTGTAAATTGTCTGAAACTTTCAAGAAAATGAAGAAGTTTTTTAAAGATTTCAATCTTAGACGATTTATCACAATTCAACTCCCCATTCTTGTGTATTCTTACATATTACGTGATTTCTATAATAACAAGTGATTTACTTCAACTTTGACTTATATGTGAATTTAGGCACAATTTGGAAGCAAAGAAGTTAACGTGAGTTGAAAGCTCTACATTTGGGTCATTTTTTGAAGATTAGTTTTTACTTATCTTCGTGGAGTAACAAGAAGAAAATTAAAAGACAAGAAAGATAGAAACGCAAAGAAGAAAAACGTGGGCTGTATGGATTTGCATGGCCATGCAAGGTATTAATTTAATTAATGGATAATGCGTAAGGCACCAAAATGGGAAGAAAATGGTAGCTGCTAGGATAAATCACCAAAACGGCAGCAGCAACAAGCATGAAAGTGCAGTGTAAAGAGGAGAGCTAAGAAAATCAAAATGTAGATGTCTCACGTATGGGTTTCATGTAGTCACATCTATGTTTCACACAAATAACATCTATGTTTAATGCAGACAACTATGCTAAACACAGACAATGTCTGCATTTAACGTAGACAACTGTGCTAAATGCAGACAACATCCACGTTTAATGCAAATGTTTTCATTAAATGTGGGAGTTGTCTGCATTTAGCAACGTTTTCTTTAAGCGCAATTAATGTCTGTTTTCAAATAGAAGGTTGTAGGTTATAAATAAACGTGAACAATAGCTTGGACCAACATATTTATTTGTCACATCACATGAACAATAGCTAGGGAATATAATAGAAGAGGGTAGCGTGAAATAAAGAGAAGCTTACGACAGAAGAGAGCTTGGAGACGCAGCAAGAGGGCTTCGGTAGGGTTACTCACCATGGGTTGAAGCATTTTCGTGGGAGAGACTTATGAAAGGCTAGATGTGCTGACGCTAATTCGGAGGTGACATCAATGTCAATGACCCAGGTTAAGTGTATTTTACCATTTTTGTTGTTTCTTTCTCACCTATTTAATTGATTGTGTTATCCTAGGCACATAGATTTGGGTTATGTACGGATAATCAAATTTTCGTTATTGTCTGGTTATTTTTGTATAAACCCATTGGGTATTGTAAAAGGATGATTTTAATGCGTTCATTGAATCATTCAATTGCAAACCCATTGACAGAATTTCAATGAAATCTGTAATTGTTATGTTAAAATTCATGTGTAGCAACTAATTATTCGTAATCGTTAGGAATAACATGACCTAGGTTAAATGACGCATTATATATGGTTATTACCTTGATTAATTGATTTTCTTAATTCGTAATGCAACTGCCTAATTAAATCTAAAGATCGTATCATAAGTTATTCGGTGGTTAGGTTTAAGTAACGATTGTATCTGGATTAAATAAAACCTAAGGAAAAACTCAGGTTAATTATTAACTCACGATTAACAGTTGCTAGGAGAGGTTTGAGAATAACAAATCAATGAAATATGCTTATTTAGGGTGTAAGCCCAGATTGAACCAAAGAACCGGATCCCTACCGAATTCCCGATTTTTATCATTTTTTGCATGTTTTCTTTAATTTGTTTTTATTAGTCTAGTTTTATTTTATTTTCTTATTTCCAAAACCCCTCAAACCTAAACACCGATTAATTTCGTTTCAACAATTTTACACACAGTCTTTGTAGAATCAACCTAGACTCTCTACTACTATAGTAGTAAGTCTAGTTATTTTATTTTGACTAACCTTACAACGTGCTGTCAATCACCTAGCTTATGAATGATTTCATCCTAAATCTTTCCCTAAGTTTAAGGATGTGGAATATTATCTATTACAAATTACTATTTGACTTTAAATGATAGAAGTTCTGATCTTTTATATAGAAACTATGTATCCATTTTCCTTTTAAAGAGTTCTTTATAATCATTGAGAATACTCCATGTTCTCTTGATAAATTGTACCCATTAATTGGTATTAATAATAAAGATATTGAGTACTCCTTCTTCATTAGGTAAAGAATGTTACACTTGTCTTGCATTCTACCTAGTTTAGAATTACACTAGATCTATAAAAAATTAAGATTTATCTCTTTTCTTCATTGATTGAGAGTCCTCAAAGGACTTTGAACATATTTAAAGATGTCATAAGTCCACTAATTGAATGCTCATAGGTTTTCATATCATTGGAACTCCTCGTCAATTTCAAGTACCTTACATACACCATTAGACTTAATAAAAATTAGTTATAATAATCATCATTTACTTATGGTGTAGTTACATTGCTAAAAAGACTTGGACTTTAGGCATTAGTGAAGTGTACACAAAGAAAAGATGAATGTAAATGTGAAGGGAAAGAGAGATAGAAAGCAAGAACCTTGGATTTAGTATAATAATGTACTCAACAATCTTTTTAACAAATACAAGTAAAATATGCTATTAATGTAGAGTTGCATTTTTAAAACTCCCTAATTATGATTCCTCTATGCTTAATTTAGATATCTTAAATGATGATCTTCTTTTATCTGTAAAAGAGAGTGATGGTAACAGAGCTCTTATACTTGACATATTTAACTTCTCATTTATTAAAAAAACTTAGTGTAATCGTTCAACAAGTAGATTCATAAATTCCATGTATTCCCATATTAGGAAGAGATTTATTAGAAGTGAATAGGCCACTAGGATGACCATTTCATAAATTCCATTTGTTATCCATAATTGAATCCCACATGTTATATAGAGTTTAATTTAATGAATAATAATAAGTTTCCCTCTCTTTCAATAATGACTATATGATTTTATTTTATTCTAACAGCTATTGTTTTTGTTAATTGGTTGTAGTGAAGTTAATTTATTTTTTGTTGGATTATGTTGGCTGCTATCAGAGACTTGTTATAGCTTATGTCCTGGGTTGTGGAGCTAACACTCTTTTCTTAACCCTCTTTGTAATAGTTGCAGAACTCTCTTAACACGTTTTGTAGATAACATTAGAGGTCGGATATTTGTGCGACAATCGGGGTTTAAATGAATTGATTTTAGAAATAGTTTCAGGGAAACAACAAGAAAATGATCAAGCTTTACAATAAGGTATGAATTCTGATTCATGCTTTATTATGATTTATGTATTAATCATTTTATAAAATTTAAATGATGTTGGCTTTAGGAAATTAAATACAAAATATATTACGTAATTATTTCACTGCTCATAAGACTAGATCTTAATTCGGTTTACCAACATTGTTCATACATGATATAAAACATAAGTATGTTCAAAGTCACAAATCCTTTTATCCTACTTAAAGTTTGGACATGGTTTATAAAATAGGTGTATCCTAGGCTGTGGAGCATTTTGAAAAATATTAAACATAGATAAGGTCTAGGACACTAGTATGTCCTAAGTTGTGGAACTTATAAACATAGTATGGGACTAAGATGCACCTGAAGCCATGTTTAACAATGAAGTTTAATACATAAATAATTTTTAAGCTTTTTACTAATCTGTTCTTTTAATATTTCAACCCTAATGAATTTCAAATTTCTCTTTATGTTCAAGTGTTATTAAAATAATTAAATATATTCATAATTGAAAAGAGAATACTAAAAATTACGTAAATATCTTAATATAAATTATATATAATTTATTGCTTTAAAAGGAGAGAACTCTTATGTTAATAAAATATATAAGTACGTTAAAGTTCTTGTTTGGTAAATGACTTATCAAATTTTTTGGCAAATTGAAAGGTTTTAGTTATTTGACTATATCGAACCGTTAATAATTTTGTTTGATAAACAACTGATTCAGTTGACGGATTAAACTCAATTTGTTGATTTTGAAAACGTTACTATAAGGAGCATTTTCCTGTAGTGGCTAAGAATGTAAGGGATTAAAAGACAATTATATTCAAAAGCTATTACAAATTATTCAAAGAGCTAGAGATAGATAGAGATAAAGATAGAGATAGAGATATAAATTTGACTTAATTTATGCAAATTTTAAAAAGTTACTCATTAAATTAAAATTTTAAAATATTAAATATTAAATTAAAATTTTCAAAAAATTAAATGCTTTTAAATTTGTTATCTCTACTTATATTACATTATATAGACCCAATATTTAGGTCCATTTTTATATCAATATTTAGTATATAATATTATTATCACTTGTATATTGTGTTTAATTCAATTCAATTTAATCTAAAATTAATAAATCAAATTTAAATTAATTATTTTTATCTAATTTAAATTTTAAGAGATTAATATAAATAGTTTTTCAAAATAATTTTATTTTAATTTAATATATTAAAAATATATCTTTAATTTTTAACATTTAAAATGAAAATAACAAAAAATTGTATTTCCTTAAATTAGAAATTAATTCGATATCATTTTTATTGAACCAATTTCATATTAAGCTCGGTAGTGTTGCATTTGAGGAAAAACTCTTGGTGTAATCCAATCGACCTCATTCTCAAGTTTATTTTTAGTAACATTTTAGTGATCTCTTAAGTTCTTCAGTCAATCCTTTATGGTGCAAATCCAATAGGATCTTTAGAAGTTTTAAATCTAACTCAATCATCATTGAAAAGTTATATGGACAGGGCTTTCGTTGTTCTTAAGACTCAATAAAAAATATCAGAGAAAATGATATTGACATCTTTTGCTCTATCTAAATTTTTATGAGAATATTCAAAAAAATACTAAGATATAAGTAACTAATACTCATGTACTTATAACTTTTTTTAAGTCATAACCTCGTAAGTCATTTTTACATAAACAACCAATACTAAAAAATTAATTTCATCAAATATTTTTAAATAAATAACTAATACATCTACTAATCAAATCAACTATATTAATCTACTATTAATTAATTACTAATAGAATCAACTAATAATTAATACAATTTAGTGATTGTCAAACAAGCCAAAATATATTAAAGGCCAGGAGAGTTAAAGGGAAAAAAAGTTTTTAAATATAAAACAAAATAAAAAATTAGGGGGAGCAAAGTTTGTGAAACCAAAAAGTGGCAAAGCGAAGAACAAGGTTCTGGTAAATATAACAGAACCGGCTCCAGAAGCTTCCCAAGCGCCTGTAAAAAGAAAACCCTACTAAACCCCTAAGTAGTAGCTTACACTCAGTCAAGAGTGTTTTTGTTTAACTTGGGGGTTCAGCTTTCTGATTCTCGCTTCATTGTCGCTGCCACCACTCACTCCACCTGAGTTTAGCTCAGTCATGCACACCCTGTCAAGACGTTCTGTTTCTTCTATCCTTCGAACTGGAGGTTATCGCTACCGGAGCGTGGCTGCTGCCTCAATCTCCAGCACCTTTCATTTGGCCGATTCGGTACTTTATAACCCATTTCCTTTATTGTAATTCTTGTGATTTTTGGCTGTTGGGTTAGTTGTATATGATTGTGGTTCTATTACTTATATGCTAACTGTATTATGGGTTTAGGCGAATTTTATGTGTGTGAATTTGATTAAAAATACAGATTTGTAGAACATTCTCTTTTTCACCGTTGGTGAATCAATAGTTGTAGGTGACCCCAAATTTATATTAGGATAACAATTACATCAATGTAGATACTTTGTGTTAGTTTGATTACTTCATTGTGGGTTTGTTTACCGGTTGCATTTGTTTGTTTTTCCTCTTCATTTCCGAATGCTTTCATTGCAACTGTTTCCTTAATGTGATTTAGTTGGTGTAAAACCAGTTTACCTAAGCAACTGTATATTTTGATTGAAAACCAAGCAGGCAGTAGATATTGAAACCAAATCCAAATGGTACTCGATAGTTACCACCGGGAGAACCTTATCCAACAAAATTAGCTCTTTGTCTCCGTTACATTTTAATGGTGGCTTGTTTTTGGGTCACCGATATGAGTCAACGGCAGCTGAATCTAGTACATTGTCTCCTCATCCTTCAGTTGGTGAAAAATTCGAGTACCAAGCAGAGGTATGTACCCAAACTGTAGGCTAATATATTATACATTTAATGAATGAATCATATATTTTATGTATGTTCTCTTCATTTCAAAAATGTTGATAGGTTAGTCATCTCATGGACCTTATTGTTAATAGCTTGTATAGCAACAAAGAGGTGTTCCTTCGGGGGCTAATATATTAATGAATTTATCATATATTTTATGTATGTTCTCTTCATTCCAAAAATGTTGACAGGTTAGTCGTCTCATGGACCTTATTGTTAATAGCTTGTATAGCAACAAAGAGGTGTTCCTTCGGGAGCTTATCAGGCATGTTGAGCTTTTATACTTCTGTCCTAATTTTGTCACCGATTTCAAATTATTTTTTGCAATATTTTGTATACACAATATCATGAGCTGGTATCATAGATACCTAGTGTATATAGGTCATATTTCTAGTCAAATGGGCCACATCTCAATTTAAACCTCTTCGTCATTTAAAGATATACGCTATTTTAAGCTCAATGCCACAATTAATGTAACATAAACAGATTTCAGTTGATGATAATAATGTTTCAATTCTACATTTTCACCTTAACAAACCTAAAGCTGTGTGAAAATAAAAAACAATTAATTTTCACATCTCTCTCTCTCTCTCTCTATCTCTCTTCATGTGTAGATGACAGTATTTCAAGGTAATGTATAATGTGTGAATTTTGTATCTACAGCAATGCAAGTGATGCCTTGGACAAGTTAAGATTTCTTAGTGTGACTGATCCTGACCTATTGAAGGAGGCAATTGATTTTGACATTCGTATTCAAACTGACAAGAATAATGGAATTGTAACTATCACGTAAGCTTGTTAAACTGCATAAACTGTTGGTTCTTAATCTTTCTTTTTGTATGTGATTCTAAGATGTTTGTTTTATACAGTGATTCTGGCATTGGTATGACTCGACAAGAGCTTATTGATTGTCTTGGAACTATAGCACAAAGTGGAACTGCAAAGTTTTTAAAGGCACTAAAGGTATAACCCTTCTTGAAGCACCAATTTCCTACTGTTTTCTACTTTTATCGTACCCACTACATTTTTGTGATTAAATTCTGATAGTTTTAGAGATAATGCTACAGGATAGCAAAGGTGCAGGCGGTGAAAACAACTTAATTGGTCAATTTGGTGTGGGCTTTTATTCAGCTTTTCTCGTTGCTGATCGAGTATAATGCTAACCTAGACTGATTAACCTTTTCATATTCATGTTGATGTATGCATTGAATATTGAAGTTTCTATTCCGGTTGGTTGATGGATCTTATTTTACACAAGGTTGTTGTCTCTACAAAAAGCCCTAAGTCTGACAAGCAGTATGTATGGGAAGGAGAGGCCAATGCTAGTTCCTATAAAATACGAGAAGAGTCAGATCCTGAAGAGCTTATTCCTAGAGGAACACGCCTTACACTGTATCTTAAGGTTTAGACCTTTTCTTTTTCATTTTCATTTTTTTTCTGGAAGTAGCGGATTCGACTTGCCCAGTAATCTTTGAAGTTTATGTGCAATTTCTCGTCTTCTTGTCAACTTTCAGCGTGATGATAAAGGATTTGCAGACCCTGAGCGTATCCAGAAGCTTGTGAAGAACTATTCACAATTTGTTTCATTTCCTATTTACATTTGGCAGGAAAAGGGATTCACAAAGGAGGTAGAACTTTTCTCGATGTATGTAGTGTGAAATCTGTTGTACTTGAAACAGATGTCTTCGTGCTTGAAACAGACATGGAGTCTTGGAACTGTAAATTTTTTTCTATTTATCAAGTGTTTATTTATTATTTCTTGTTTTATTGCAGGTTGAGGTTGATGAGGATCCAGCTGAAGCCCAGAAGGATGAACAAGACGGCACAACTGAGGTATAACAATGATCTTTTTCATGGTTCTTTATTAGTTATTGCAATAGCTTTTTACGATTATCTTGCCCTATTGCATTTTAACAGAAAAAGAAGAAAACAAAAACTGTTGTGGAGAGGTATTGGGACTGGGAACTTGCTAACGAGACTCAACCAATATGGGTGAGTCAAACAGCTAAAGATCAGTTGATTATGTTGTTTATTAATGCTTCTACAAAGGCTCTGGTTTATTATTATTTTAATATCTGCAGCTTCGCAACCCTAAGGAGGTCTCTACAGAGGAATACAATGAATTTTACAAATTAACCTTTAATGAGTACTTGGAGCCTTTGGCATCTTCTCATTTCACTACGGAGGTAACAAGTTTTGCAGCTTTTATCGGCTATAGAGGCTTTCTTTACAGAAATCAGTATTCTATGTTTTGTTTCATTTGGCTCATGTTAGTCATGTCAACATGTAAATTTATACTTTCTGTTGAGCTGAAGAACGCTGGTTGTAGGGTGAGGTGGAGTTCAGGTCTATACTATATGTCCCAGCAATTGCCCCAACAGGGAAGGATGATATTGTGAACCCGAAAACTAAAAATATTAGGCTTTATGTCAAAAGAGTCTTCATTTCAGATGATTTTGATGGAGAACTGGTAAGTAGAAACTTCTTTCCCTAACATCTTGGAGGATTCATTACTTGGTTACTCATTCTTTTCTCTTCTTGGTGAATTAGTTCCCACGATATCTAAGTTTCGTGAAAGGTGTTGTGGATTCAAATGATCTTCCTCTCAATGTCTCAAGAGAGATTCTTCAAGAAAGTCGTGTTGTATGTAGCTTCCATGGGTTTATTTGCTAAAACTTTGCAAGAGTTCTGTAAGTTTTCTTCTTGTGTTGGCTAACCATGTCTAACATCTGTTATTATTGTCTTTCAAGGTTCGAATCATGAGAAAGCGCCTTGTTAGAAAGACTTTCGACATGATTTTGGGAATTTCCATGAGTGACAACAGAGAAGTATGTTCTTTGTATCCTCTTTTTTGGATTTTGTTTTCTAGTTTCTTATTCTCTTTCAAAGTTTCCCCTTACGTCTCTTGGTTTGCATCCTCTTTTTTGGATTTTGTTTTCTAGTTTCTTATTCTCTTTCAAAGTTTCCCCTTACTTCTCTTGGTTTTCCCCTCTCCATTCCCATTCCCAACCTCAAAAAAACTAAAATAACATGCAGGTGTGTATGCCTAAAAAAATGCAAGCCATGTCATGCGTACCTGCACTTGTTGCAGCATATTCAATTAGTCAGAATGCTTATTAACATCTTAAACATTTGTGAGCAAATTTTATTTCAGTTGTGACAAATAATTACTTCTCGTAAATTAATCATATCTCACTGAGTGGAGACTTCCTTCTTATGTGAAAATGCATCTTTTTTTTTTTCTCTCTTCCTGTTGCAGGATTATGAGAAGTTCTGGGAAAATTTTGGTAAGCACTTGAAACTGGGATGCATAGAGGACCGTGAAAATCACAAACGTCTTGCACCACTCCTTAGATTCTTCTCTTCCCAAAGTGAAGAAGAAATGATCAGTTTGGATGAATATGTTGAGAATATGAAACCCAAGCAGAAGGATATCTATTACGTTGCTTCTGACAGTGTGACCAGTGCCAAGACCACACCTTTCTTGGAGAGACTTATTGAGAAGGATCTTGAAGTAAGTGCTTTTATTTTTGAAAAGAAGATATGCTTTTAGGTTGGTCACATTGTACTATGGCTAATCCTTTGGTATCCATGCAGGTGTTGTTTTTAGTTGATCCCATTGACGAGGTGGCCATCCAGAATCTCAAAGAATACAAAGAGAAGAAGTTTGTTGACATCAGCAAGGAAGACTTAGATTTAGGTTAGCTTTTACGGACCTTGTTGGTGGATATTTCTGTCCTATGCTTTCTCTTCTTTCTCTTGTACTCTGTATTGATATGAACCATTCGCTTGGATCAGACTGCTACCTTCTAAAGTTCTATAATTTTTAGCCTCCTGAGTTACCTATCGAGCAAAATTGTGATGAAACAATGGTCTCATATAGAGTTTAACTCGGTAGAGTTTTCTTGTTTGTTAAAATTTTCATAATGCTCTTGCTCTGCTGTTGGATTTGGGAAATATGTTACAGTATATTTGGTTGCCATCTGTTTCTAGATTAGTTGGATTTAAATAACTTGAGTTTTGCAGGTGACAAGGATGAGCAAAAAGACAAGGTGATGAAGCAGGAGTTTGGCCAAATGTGTGATTGGATGAAGAAACGTCTTGGTGACAAAGTTGCAGGTGTAGAAATCTCAAATCGCCTGAGTTCATCACCATGTGTTCTTGTATCTGGCAAATTTGGTTGGTCTGCCAATATGGAGAGGTAGAGTGCTCTTGTGCTTATGCAGGAATCTGCATCACTTTCAGTGTTTGCTTACATGATACTGAACTTATTGCAGGCTAATGAAAGCACAAACTGTCGGTGATATGTCTAGCTTGGAGTTCATGAGAGGTAGAAGGGTGTTTGAGATCAATCCTGAACATGCAATAATTAAGAATTTAAATGTATGGTTTATACTAGCCACTCCTGCCGCTCTTACTTCCCTCTGCATATCTCTTTCTCCGCTCTTCGTTGTCTTTTTCTGATATATACGCATGTGCATACAACTCTACAATAAATGACTGACTTCCCATATTGTCTGCAGGATGCCTTTAGGATTAAACCAGATGATGATGATGCTTTGAGAGCTGTAGATCTTCTCTACGATGCAGCTCTGGTCTCTAGTGGGTTTACTGTGAGTATATCCTATTTGCTCCACTATAGTCAAAGATATTTGATAGTTGTTCTTGGTTAGGTCATGGAAATATGGTCTTGTACGATTCCTCAGTACACTGCTCTGTATAACCCTAAATTTGAAGTAATCAATTTCTGACCGCGCAGCCTGAGAATCCAGCACAACTTGGCGGAAAGATATATGAGATGATGGGCATGGCTCTGTCAGCGAAATGGTCAAATCTGGCCAACACTCAGCAACCCGTATCTTCGCAACCCAGGATACCAGAAACCTTGGAAGCTGAAGTGGTTGGGCCAGTTCAAGCTGATGATCAGAAATAGTTTTTGTTGGTCATTTGCAGGCTTCTACTTGGCACAAATAGTCTCTATGGTGGATTATTACGTTCTAGTCTACTAATGCCAGAGGGAAACTAGTGTAAAACTTGGATGCTGGCTGAGTTTTAAAAACTCTGTAGAATTTTGCTAAATTATTACCCGTATCTATTACTAATATTTCATATTTATTAAGGTAGTAGAATAAGTATGAAGTTGCTCCCTATAATGCAGTATAATGTGGTGCGGCGCCATCCAGAGTTAGGAGCTGGATTCCGGTCTTGCCAAAGTATACTGACTTTTTTTAAAAGTAAAAGTATATAGTCATCACAATTGACTTGATATTGTCTAGGTAATATCAGTTATGACGATTACATAAATAAGACATTTGAGTGTTGGGTACGATGTTAATCTGATTCATGTTCCTACGACTTTGAGTCCTAGTTTCTCCTAAACTTGTGTGGACTCATCGCTGCCTCTTTCAACTTCGAAGTCCTCTCCCTCTCTACTTTCCCCCTTTTTCTTTTTCCTTGTTAAAAAGAATTGGTTAAAATTTGTGAGCATTAACCAGTTCAACTGTAGTCTGAGGCAGATTGTTACCTCCCCAAGGGGATCGGTTTTGTTTCCTCTCTGTTGTACAAAGGTGGCCAAAAGAAGGTTGAACTAGGTATTTATCAAAAATGTATATTTCTTTCTTTATCTTTTTTTCTTTCAAAAGAATAAAAGGTTGATTGCATTACTACAAAAGTATTACATCTGGGTGTGAATTTACAAGCCAAATAGTTATATAAGTGATCATTTGATTTGAGGTCACCGAAATTATCTTGTATAAAGATTGCTATGTTTTAATACTATTTATGATACATTTCATCATTATTTGGTCAATCAGTAATCATTGAGTATAACATGAACTATATAAAGGTAGTTGTGTGATTAAGATAGGATTCATCACCTTAAAGTAATTAGGGAGAATGTTCCATTGTTCTCAATTAGTATTGATTCGGGAAATTCTTGGCTAAGATGAAATGATGATTTTTAAATAGTTTACAAATATCATTAATTGAATCGATGACTAATGATGGAGAATAATATGATTGGACTCAAAATATAGTAGATATTAATTTCATACTTTATATCTAATCGAAACATTGTATGACGAAAGGATTAAATTACTATAAGGCCCTAATATATACCCTAGAAGTATTAAAAAGTGAACATAAAGAATTAAGTGTATCTAAGCATAGTAAGGGACATAATGGTAATTACTTTAAAAGACATGGGTAAAATAGTAGTTTCTTCATTTAGGCATGGACATGAATATAATTATATGTGATTTATGAACTAGAATGAACCTAATTGATGGCTTTATATGCCAATGCGAGAATTAAAGGAAGAAAAAGGACTAAATGTGCAATTTTGCTAATAATCAACATACGGATCAATGAGATTAAAACATGTGTGTAAAACTAGAAATTTCTTGAAGTGAGGAGTAAAAGAGTGGGGCGAGGGACGTGTATGGAGTTTTTTAACTCCAAAATTTTCTCTGTTCACCTCTTTTCCATTCCATCTCCTTAATCACATTATTTTGCACAAGGAATCAAGCTAATCCTAGGTAAAAATCAAAGTAAAAGTTTGTGATTTTGTTTCTCTTCTTTATCTTTCTTGCTTTGCTCATGGGATTGAGATATGTATTTTTAGTGTTCTAGTTGGTAAATCAAGTAAAGCCAAAGGGGAAGAGAAGGAAGAGTACAAAAAGAAGAGAAAATTGACAAATTTCAAGATTGAGGACTCCATTTAGTTAATTCCTGTATTTGTGTATATTTAAATGTGTACAAAGATTTATTTGGGCATGGAATAATTGCTGGAATGGTGATTTGATGTTACTTTACGTGAATTGGTTGAATATGATAAGAAAGAGTCACATTTAGTGAAAATCTATCTTAAGTTCTCGATTCACTCAAACTACTCTTATTATTTTGGCTATAACTAGGCCTATAGACTCCAAATTGAGCGATTCTAACTGGAAATGGAACTTAATAAATAGAAATAAAAATCTCTAGGAGATATTAGGATCTAATTTTGACTTTATGACATTGAAAATTGAGATCAAAAATAGTGACTTGATGCTGCCTTGTGTTGAAGAAGCTTATGATGTTTGGTACTTATCTCATGACTTAGAAGTCTAAATAGCCTGATCTTTGATGATATGTAAATTAGAGACATAAGGGAACAAAGTTTTAGAAGATCTCAAAGCTTAATTTGAATGTTTGCTATGTGAAAATTATATAACAAGTAGAGATTGTCGTATGATTTACTTCTGGATTGATTTGTTTGCCTATTTTTAGACCCACTGTCTACTTAGCACATTTTGCACTATTTTGAGTGCCTTGCTTCCGTTTTTCTTTCAACGAACCATATTGAAACCTTTTTTAATGTTTGTGAAAATTTGCAAACACCTAGAAATAAATGAAATATGACTTACCATATTTGAATGGGGTGACATTGATATACATATATATAGATGATTTATATGCATATTTATTACTTATACATGTATAGTATGATTATATAAGTGTGATTTTGATACCCTTTGGTAAGTTATGACTTGTATGTATGAACTAAAATACATATTTTATGATTTCAAATGGATATCATAAGACATATCAATATATTAATCATGAAATTGGTACATGATTAAAGGAAAATGTTACAGTGCCTACTTCATTATCTTCGTGATGGATAGATAGGCATGCCTATAGGGTTACAGTGCAGCTGCTTTAGTTTGACACCATTAGTATCTTTATTTCGAGACTATAATGTCTCCATAGTTCGATACCTTTTGGTATCTATAATTCGATGCCTTCGGGTATCCATAATTTGATATTTTCGGATATCCACAGTTCCTGTTATCTATACCCACAGGAAATATGCAAGCTTAACACACACAAAAATTAACAACTATAAATAAGAAATACAACATGACAACAAGGATAATTTTTACTGATAAGCTTTGAACATCAATATTTGACTTATAAATGTGCATTTTGGTACATGGATAATATGTTAAAGTATATTTGCATTATGTACTTTGCTTAATTATGCCATCATTGTTTAATGAGTTTATGATATTCATGAATGTGTGCGTGTTTAGTGGATGATTGTTGTAAGTGATCATCCAAACTAAGTGTTTCCCTAATAAGCTTTCAAGCTTAGCACTGGTGTTAATTCGTGTAGGTCCAAGTAATAAGAGTAAGGCATAACGATCATCTGCAGGAACCAAGGCCAACCATTGGAAGTAAAAGTACCTTTGGATGTGTTTTTTGACTAAAGAATAGTTATACATATAATAAAGGAAATTGTAGTTTCTTAATAATTAGTAATTAAGAATTTAAGTTGTGTATAATATATAGTAATGTAATGATATAATACTACTTTTAAATGATATTGTAAAGGGATATGAAATTTTGTAATATTTACATATACAACGTCGAATAAAATTGTATGTCATGAATATATGTATAGGCATTTTTGGTGCCATGTGAGTGGGTGATTGTAGGTTTCATACAGGGGGTGTTATAATTACACAAAAAAAATCATGCACGAAAAGCTTAGTCAAAAATATTTTGACATTCTAATCCTTGGGTGATCATGATGCGATGCTAGGTGTCAATCTTGATCTATGATTATAAATTGTTTAATTAAATAATTAATGATAAATTAAAAGGAGTTTTAACTTATCTAATTTTAATTATGAATTAGAATTATAATTTATAATCATTGCTAATATATTTGGGAATCTAATGAGTCTCACATAAAGAATGGGTTCAAGAAAGCAAAGATATTTCAATTAAGTTAAACTTGATTGTAAAGTTTGAGAAAATTTATGATTAAATATGTTATATTTAATAAATAAGAATCAATACGAAATATACTAAAACACCCAAAACTTATTATAAATAGGCTTAAGCTCTAACGGAGCTCGTATTTCTTATTTAATTCTCTCTGTAAGAGTTGTAGAGTTCTCTCAACTCATATTGTAGATATCGTTAGAGGCCGGACATTTGTGTGGCTACGGTGGTGGAGACAGATCGATTTCAAAAACATCTCGAAGAATACGGCAAGATAAAGATCAAGCTTCAGAATAAGGTACGAATTACAATTCACTCTTTGTTATGATTTATATTTTAATCATTTAATAGAATTAAATAAATCTTAGTTTTTGGACAAAATATAAATTATGAAAAAAATTCGTAATTATTCTACTATAGTTGAGATCAGATCATGATCCAATTTTCCAATAGTGATATCAGAGCCAAGTTGGCAAAGTCTGATGAATAAAGATTCATAGATTTGGGTCAGAATAATTCAAATGGCTTCGCAAGAGTCATTCCACATCAGAAAAAGCCATATGGATAAACCCTAATGTTTGGAAAACTTTCAAAACTTCCCTAACTAGACATAATTATTCACAGAGTTTAGCCTCCGTCAGGGGATGTTTTGAACATTTTTTCAAATATTAGAGTTTATTTTAAATATTTTGCAATCATTTGGGTTCATTTTAAGCTCATTGAAACGTTAAAGTGTGACTCAGATTTTAATATAGATGTTGGGACTTTTTTTGTCGATTAAATATGAAAAGATTTTCAAAATAATACTGAATAAACCCTAGCCTACTAAATTAGACATTCAAGTTAAGGCTTCTGAAATTTTGCAATTCTCTTTATTAGAATTAGACTTCAGTTAACTATTATCAAAATAATTAAAACTAATCATTTATATAATTAACTCATATTATTTATAATTTTTTTAATATTTTCGTGTATAATCAATATAAAATACTTTAATACTTTGCTTAAGAGTAAATGAAATTAGAGATTCAAGTTACAATTAAAATAAATGCAGTTACAACTGAAGTGATTCGTTAGGATTGAACGTTCAGACAAATATTAAACTACACTTATCAAATATTGCGAACATGACCGGTCATTTTGGCAGTGTCCTTCAAATCCTGTTTGGTTCTCAAAGTTGTGTTACTTAAATCTCTTTCTTTTAGTTTGTTTTTGCTGGCTTACACGATTTGTAGCTCTCCAATGACTGAGTTCCCTCTCAATTTGGATGATGGTAAATTTTGGCTCCCATCTGGTATTTTCGTCAACGAAATAGGGCCCTCCAAGTATGGCTCTCTCTTGCGTGGACAACCACCAACATGCTCGGCATTTCGCTGCTTTCTCTCTTCTTCAAAATCGTGCTCTGTCCAACTGCTGCAAACCTACTCGATATCTCGCACAGGTTGTTTAGTTTCTGAAGCTTTGTGACGCGTACTAATGTTACAGTCTTGCATGGATTTTTGTAACTTGTCTTTTAGTTTTATTTTCCCGGTTCTCAGCGAGTTCAACCGGTGGCCGGGAACTTCTCGGTGAACCGTGTGGTGCCACCTGGATGCTTCCGTTTTCACGGCGGTGTTCAACTGGGTCAAAGGCTTCTGGGCTACGAGACAATTTCACTTTTTGCCCGGTCTGACCCGTTCTGCGAGTTCCGGATGCAACTGCAACCACAGGTGTGTGAGTGTGTCACACTTTCAAATGGTCTGTCCTTTCAACACCCTTTTCGCAGCTTTAGTAATAAGGGTTGATTTAAAAAGGGGTCTAGTTGTATGGTGTCAACGAGCTGGTCATTTGTAGGTTGCTAGCTGTATGGAAACAAGAGCTGGGTTTGTGCAGAGACAGCACGAAGGCCAAGTCCGAAGCCATATTCACTCCTTTAATGGAAGTGGGCTTGGGCCTGGAGTTGTGAAAGGTGGTACTGGCGTGTTCCATCCCCGCACTGTAAGGCCTACGACATTCACTGATGCTAGAAGGAAACAAGGTGATTACTTTCTTGCATCTATTCGGAGGAATATGATAGATAAATAGATATAACGTTGTGTTTGTTCCCTAGAAGTTGGAGGTCGGTCTTTTAAATTTATAATATGCTCCGGGTTATTATTCTGGTGATGTACATATTAAATTATAATATGTGCATATGAAGTTCCTATTTTTATTGTTCTCTTCGCGGTACGTCACAGAGAGCAACTTGCATTAGGTGTGATATTACTGTGAAGCTTAAATTGAAAGAGGTTCAATTTGATACATTCCAAACTTGAACCAAGGTTTAGGTTGATCTGGTGGTGGAAATGCAAATTAGACACCACGCTCTGTTGACCTTTTTCACTTGGAAGTAACCATATAAATTAATCAAATTTTAGTTTCTTGTTTACCAGTCACACGGCAAAGAAATCACACGACTACGGAGGCTGCTAGCAAGCTGCAGGAGGATTGCTATTATCATCTCCCCCCTGAGATGGGATTGCCTCAGGACTGGACTTACTGAACTTGAGCACTAGCCTTTGTTGTGCAATAGAATAATAGTTGTAGGAGAAGTGTAGATGTTTAAATAAATAATCTTTTGGCTTTTTTGCATTGGAAGTCGAAGGCTAGGAGAAGTTTGTGTTTAGTTTGTCTATGCTATCGAAGGGTTGTCTATTGCAGGAGCATACGTTACTAAAGCTTTTGTAGAAATGAGTAAAAGTTTACGAGGTTGCTCATCGGCTTCTGGCCCACTATTTTATGACTGACTATGTTTCTAACATTAGAAGTATTCCTCACAAGTTTCTTGGAAGAGATGCCTCCACTGTTTTCTGGTTCCTTTCAGTGCTACATTACTCGATGGTCGTGCCAGTATGCCTTCTCTGTGGGTTGGTTTTATTGAGAATTTAAGATAAAACAGGACGACATTTATAATAAATACTACCTTTCTTGTGGCTTTAGGTATGGGAAACTGATCTTCTCAGGCTCCTGTGATCGTTGCATCAAAATCTTCCCTTCATTACATGTGAATTTTAATTACATTGGTTTTTGGTTGATCGTTTTCAAATTCTAAATTAACTTTGTTTATAGATTACATATAAAAGTGGGTCAATTACAGCTCTTTTTTGTGTTTAATTATCGTAATTAATGTTACGAATATCGTACCGGACTTGGTATCGAATTGGATTATAGTACAGTATTGTATCGGTACCGGTCAATACTAGATACCGTTTCGAGTAATTTTTTAAATTTATAAAATAGTCTCAAAATTTTTTAAAAAATTACAAAATAGCCCATTATCATATTATACAGTTGTACTGTATATTTTTAACCCTGTTTCTAAAATCTAAATAATAAATAATAATTACAATTAATATGAAATAACAATAATTTTTATAAATTTTACATATAAATAATAATCACAATTTATATGAAAAAGACAACCATTATCATATAAATATAAAATTAAGAACAAATGAACAATATAAAGTATTCAAAATATTACAATTTTTATTTTCATTATATAATAAACAATAATTACATCAAAATATCCAATAAAAATAATAATAAATATCCTTAACTCTCAAATTATTATAATTTGCAACAAGAGTTTGAGATAAGAATACAACCAAGCAGAATTAAAATATGAAACAAAACATATATTATTTAATTTATTATCAATTAAATATATTATATATTTGATTAATTAAAATTAATTATTACTAAAAT
>JANZXR010363697.1:0-20115 GCA_027575705.1 Erythroxylum echinodendron
AAATTCAATTTCTTCATAAGAAATGTAGCCATATGTTTCTAGTGTAATCCAAGAAAATAATCATCTCATTTGGATAAGTAGAAAATAGAACATACATATAGACCGAAGCACACTCAGTAAACATTTTCCAGATCCCTACCAATTTTGTTTCTAAATCTTTCCTTATCACAACTTATACCAAGATCATCTTCTCTACTTTATTTTCAACTCCATATCGTATATAAAGATATTATAGTCTATGATTAATGATGAACATCAATAAGAGAACATACATATATACATATACATATATATATATACGTGTTATTCATCACTTTCACCCTAATTCTTCCCATTTCATAGTCTCTCACTACCAAAATCACCAAAGCAAAACATAAACCTATCCACACTTCTCATGTACAGCTCTAATTTTTCTAGGAAAAGTTTCAGGGTCCAACACACATTGCCATTCTACATCAATACACATCCTTATCCCTGGTGTGAGGCATCACTATATACTACATATCCTCTAGATCTAGATGGAACAGCTAACATTGGTACTGTAGTTAATCGGTGTTTTAATTCCTCAGAGCTCCTTTTACATTCATCAGTCCATCTGAATGATACATTCTTCCTCAGAAGCTTTGTCAAAAAGGGATGAGATTAAAGAAAACTCCTTGATAACCCTTCTGTAATATCCTGCTAATCCAAGAAAACTTTATATCTCAGACACATTTCTTGGGGGTTCCCACTTCATCACTGCCTCAACTTTCTTTGGGTCAACCTGTATGCCCTTTCCAGAAATTATATGACCCAAGAATATCACTTAATCAAGTTATAATTCACACTAACTAAACTTGGTATATAATTATTTTTCCTTCATTATCTGCAAGACTAACCTCAAATGCTCAGAATGTTCCTCTCTACTCTTCGAATACATGAAAATATGATCTATAAATACAGTCACAAAATGATCTAAGTAAGGTTGGAACACTTTATTCAATTACACCATAAAAGTTATTGGAGCACTTGTCAACCAAAAGGCATCACCAAAAACTCAAAGTGCCTATATTTGTTCCTGAATATACTCTTTGGTACATCAACTTCTGCTATCTTCAACTAATAGTAACCTGATGTCAAATCCGATTTAGTAAACACTTGAGCTCCCTGTAATTGATCTAGTAAATCATCTATCCTCAATAAAGGATACTTGTTCTTCACTGTCACCTAATTCAATTGCCTATAATCAATACGCAATCTAAAAATGCCATTATTCTTCTTCGCGAAAAAAATTGGAGCTCCCCAAGGTGGCACATTAGGTCTGATAAAACCTTATCCAATAACTCCTATTACTGGTTCTTAAGTTCCTTAACTTCCATCGGTGCTATCTTATACGGAGGAATAGATATAGGAATAGTACCTAAAACTAATTCAATAGTGAACTCTGTCTCCTTATCTGGGGGTAAACCTGATCATTCAGTAGGGGACACATCCAAAAAATCCCTAACAACAAGAATATTCTGAATTGTCTATTCATTCTGGCTATCAGTCACATAGGCTAAGTAAGCCTCACACCAACTTCGAATTAATCTAAGAGAACTCATTGAGGAAATCAACCTAGCTGATACTGCTTGACTAATAACTCGAAATATCACTCTTAGTTAATCAAGAGATTAAAGGATGACTTCCTTAATGTAATAATTTATAATAGCTCTATATGTAGTAAGCTAGGCTATACCCAAAATGAGATATGTTCCAAGAAGTATGTCGCGTCACTGATTATTCAACCAGATGGGGGCATTATTTCCTTATGTTCTCCTCAGTTTCCTATGTTTCTTTATCTCTCGAATGATTCCTCCAAAGGACTTTAATCAACGGGATCATTCGGTTTCTCAATTACTTAGTCTGATAACCCACTATTTTAACTGGTTCCTCAACATAACTCAAGTTAGTTACAACTTCAACCTTTTAATCTGGTAACACATGTGTCGGACTTGACTGATATCTTCTGAGCATATTAACATGAAACATATTATGAATCTAAGCGATCTCAGCTGGTAATGCTAACTTGTAAGCTAATGGTCCAATTCTATCAATAATATCATATGAACCAATGCATCTAGGACTTAACTTACATTTTTTACAGAACTTTAGCACTCTTAGCCAAAGTGATACTAGCAGAAACATCTTATCTCCCACTTGGTACACCATATCCCTCCGGTGTTGATCTGTGTAACTTTCCTACCTATCTTGAGTTGCCTTAATTTTACTACGAATCTGTTTAACCTTATTAACAATATCTTGAATCAATTTTGGGCCTTCAACAATCCTTAGACCGTCTTCATTCTAATACAAAGGCAATCAACACTTTCTTCCATATAATGCCTTATATGGTGCCATACCGATACTATTGTGATAATGATTATTGTATCCAAATTCAATAAGAGCTACATATTGATCCTGCGCTCCTTGGAACTCCAAAACACAAGCCCTGAGCATATCCTCAATAGTCTTGATAGTCTTCTTACCTTATTTGTCTGTTTGACGATGAAAGGTGTATTAAAATTTAATGTTGTACCTAAAGTTGTTTATAAACTACCCAAAAATTTATAAGTAAATATGAGGTCTCGATCTGATACAATGGACAATGGAACTCTATGTAATCTCGCTACCTCATTAACAAACTTCTGGGCTAACTGATCCAGTGTATTATTCTCTCTCAAAGATAAGAAATGGGTTGATTTTGTCAATCTGTCAATAATGAACCATATGCATCATATTGCCTCGGAGTCCTCGACAAACCTATAATGAAATCTACAGTGATCCTCTCCTATTTCCATTCTGGAATAGGCAATGACTGTAACTTCCTAAACGGATCCTTATGCTCTTCCTTAATTTATTGACAATTGAAATAGCAACATACTCTATCATTTGTTTCTTCATCTTTGGTCACCAAAAATGTTGTTTTAAAGTAATGTACATCTTGGTAGTGCCAGGATGCATAGCATAGGCTGCTTTATGTACTTCCTTTAAAATCTCTTTACTCAGATCATCCACATTAGGTAAACATAATCTCTACTTCAACCACAATGCATCATCCCTCAATTCAAACTCAAAATTTGGATTCTATTTCAACTTCTTAATAAGGTTCACTACTTATGAATCCTTGCTTTATCCTTTTTCGATCATTTCATGCAATACCGGTCTAAGCTTCAATGTAGTGAACAATGTTTCATTATGCCCTAAATTTAGGTCAACATTCAATGCTCTCAGTTGTACTAAGTTTGGTAACCTCGATGTCTGACTTTGTGCCTAACTGCTATTAGATTTCTTGCTTAATGCATCAACCACAACATTATCTTTACCAAGATGGTATTCAATTGTGCAATCATAATTTTTAGGCAATTAAATCCATCGCCTTTGTCTCGTATTCAGTTCTTTCTGACTCAATAAATATTTCAAACTTTTATGATCTGTAAATATCTAAAAATTTTCACCATATAGGTAATGTCTCCAAATCTTCAAAGCAAACACCACTGTAGCAAGTTCTAAATCACGAACTAGATAGTTGAACTCATGAGACCTTACATGCCTCATGCATATGCAATCAATTTGCCATCCTTCATCAAAACACAACCTAACCCCTGGTGTAAAGCATCACTATATACTACATATCCTCTAGATCCAGATGGAATAGCTAACATCGGTGCTGTAGTTAATCGGTGTTTTAATTCCTTAAAGATCTTTTGGCATTCATCAATCCATCGGAATGGTATAGTATTCCTCAGAAGCTTTATCAAAAGATGCTGAGATTAAAGAAAACACCTCGATAATCCTTCTATAATAGCCTGCTAATCTAAGAAAACTCTAAATCTTAGACACAATTCTCAGGGCTTCCTACTTCATCACTACCTCAACTTTCTTTGGGTCTACCAGTATGCCCTATCTAGATATTATATAACCCAAAAATACCACTTGATCAAGCTATAATTCACACTTACTGAACTTAGTATATAATTATTTTTCCTTCATTATCTGCAAGACTAATCTCAAATGCTCATAATGTTCCTCTCTACTCTTCGAATACACCAAAATATCATCTATAAATACAATCAAAAATGATCTAAGTAAGGTTGGAACACTGTATTCATTGCCATAAAATTTGTCGGAGCACTTGTCAACCAAAAGGCATCATCAAAAACTTAAAGGGCCTATATCTAGTCTTGAATGTACTCTTTGTTACATCAACTTCTGCAATCTTCAACTAATAGTACCCTTATCTTAAATCCAATTTAGTAAACACTTGAGCTCCCTGTAATTGATCTAGTAAATCATCTATCCTCGGTAAAGTATATTTGTTATTCAATGTCACCTAATTCAATTGCCTATAATCAATACTCAATCTCAAGATCCCATTCTTCTTCTTCACGAACAAAACTGTAGCTCCCCAAGGTGACACACTAGATCTGATAAAACCCTTATCTAATAACTCCTGCAACTGGGTCTTAAGTTCCACAGGTGCCATCTTATACAGAGGAATATATATAGGAGCAGTACCTAGAACTAAGTCAATAGTGAACTCTGTCTTCCTATCTGAGGGTAAACCTGGTCATTCAGTAGGAAACATATCCAAAAAATCCCTAACAATAAGAATATTCTGAATTGTCTGTTTTTTTCGAGTATCAGTCACATAGACTAAGTAAGCCTCACACTAACTTCAAATTAGTATGAGAGCACTCATTGAGCAAATCAACCCAGCTGGTATTGCTTGACTAATACCTCGAAATATCACTCTTGTTTGGCCAAGAGATTTAAAGATGACTTCCTTAATGTAACAATTTATAACAACTCTATATGCAGTAAGCTAGGCTATACCCAAAATGAGATCTATCTCCTTTAACTGTAGTACTATAAAATTAGCTTCCAACTCTGCCTGATTAACTCGAATAATGCACCTTTTATGGATTTCCCTAATCACTGTACTACCTACTAGAGTACTCACCTCCAGGCCAATTTTCATCACCTCTCTCTCACAGTGCAGTTTAGATGCCAAATGTGGTATAATAAATCAATATGTAGATCCTGCATCTAACTATACAAATGCCTCAAATTGAAAGACATGTAAGACACCAGCAATAACATTTGGAGAGTTCTGTGCCCCTAGCCTGGTGATAGCAAAGATTTTGACTTGGGACTGTGGCTGGTTACTCTGTACCTCAATATTGACACTAGGACCTGCTGAACTTTTTCTACCTTTACCTCTACCTCTCTGTCCTGCCCACTAGCTATACTTTGCTAAGCAGTAGTCTCAGTCACTAACCCCCCTCTTACTTTAGACTATGGTCCCAAAGTCACAGGATAGTCTATAATCTGATGCTCAAAAGAGCCATAATGAAAACAAGCTCTTGATATCTTCCAACACTCCCCACCATGTTTCATTCCATAGTGCTTACAACTAGGCATCTGTTGTGTTTGTCCTCTTGGTACTTGACCTCTACCAATACCAGCCTATACAAAACTACCTCAATAATACTGCAAGCACATGATTCGTTCATATAGTACCTAAGGTATCATCCCACAAGGAGGGGTAATTTAATTCTAAATTCTAAGTTGGAACTAAAGTGCAATAATCTAAAATAAATAAACAATCTAGAAAATTAATCAATCAAACAAGCAATTATGATAATTAAATTTTAGAAATAATAAACAAGTAGCAAATCACACAACGCAGTCTAAAATCAACCTAGGAACTATTGATTGAGAGAAAGAGGTTTTAATCCGAAATTAATGAAAATCTAATCAATTATACAATTATTGAGTTACCGGGCCTAGACGGTCCTAGGGTGGATTACTCTCTCTTGAGTTATAATCTTTAAACCCTCAATAATAATCCCTAATTTAAATTATGGAATTCTGATCTTTCAATTCAAAATTGACCCAAAACCTAATTAGTTCTAAAATTGTCTATTAACCTACTCAAAAACTAGGCTTGATCTCTCGTTACACGATTTCACCAGTTTGATTCAATTCTTATCTAACAATTTACCTAACTCTCCTTAGCCCAAATTGATGATATTTGCTTGGCTCACCCTCTCAGTTTGTTGCTAAATTTATTAAGAATAGATATTGAATCACAAAATAACTTAATCAAAACACAATGAATCAAATTTCATAAATCTCAGTAATCAAAAATCTCGAAAGTAGGTTTAGACAAAATCAACATTGAACAACACTATTCTTAATAACTATCCCAATTTCATACATCAATAAAATTGAAATAAAAATCCAAAATACTGTCATAATAGACTTTTGGAGGCAGTGATTACAGGAAACTACTTGTTCTGGGAAGTACTTCATGTCAAGCTTCATCTCCGTGTCTCTCTTCTTTCGTCTCCTTCCTCAAATCACTCAATAGCTCTCTAGTGTTATGAATTTTCTGAAGTGAAAGGCTCTATCCTAGGCTTCTCCTTCTATCTTATAATGTTCCTTTTATATCTTGGAAGCCCTAGGTTTAATCCAAGGTCAAAATGGTCTGAAAAATCATGCAAAACTTGAGTTTCTGTATCAGTCCATTGCAAGCAATGATTATGGCTCTGATTGCCATGATCATAGCTAGCGCCTAAACTTTTCTCTCACTATCAATCCCAATGTTTTGTAAGTTAATCTTAAACACAATCCCATAAGTTATATCTAATCATTGACAAACAAAATCTATGTCTAGGGGCTTTGAACTAAATATACAATTTAATTGAGATCTAAGTGTTAATTTATTTACCCTTTTAAATTGCACACAAACTAATAATTCTTTGGTCTTTTTGACTCCTTAATAGTTCCTAAGTAAGTTTTCATGAAAAGTCGAGCTTACTACAAGTTTGGTAGGTTTTTATCAAGCAATAACACACATACAGGTTTTTATCAAGCAATAACACACATACACTTTTTTTAATTATATTTTAGTGAACATAGACTTAGTCTTTTTATGCAGAGGCAAATATCGGTAATGAATGTCGATTCAGTTACTCAACTATCATGCTTTTTTATTAAACAACTTATTTGAAATGTTATTATAGCCTTTTGACGCGAAGGCACACATCTGTGATGCGTGTCGATCTTATTACTCAGCTATATCTCGATTTCAACTAGCTACTAGCTCTATTCATAACCTAGAGGCCAGTAGAATAGTGATTTATTTAATAAGAAAAATGTTTTTTTATTGCCCACCTTGTTATTTAAACACTCATTTATATGAAAAAAATACTAATTAAGCTACTTAAGTTAAACGGCCTCAAATTATGCATAAATGTGACAACCTATAGGGTGCTAAATTTACACTAAATCCTAATTAAGTTGCATATTTATCCAAAGACTCCTAATTCACTAATTTTTCATGCTAATGATTATTTAAAACCTAATAGACTATATTCAAAATTAAATAAATTTCACTCCATCTTAGCCATTGACACATTCATACAGTTCACAAAAAGCAACCTAATAACAATCATACAATATGGAAAAATCATAATCAAAAGTAAAATACACAATCCCTCCCCACACTTGAACAACATATTATCCTCAATGTGAGAAGAGAGCACATAACAAATAAAAGGCAAGAAACACCAGAATTGAAGTAGACAGAAAATAAAATAAAATAACATAAAAATTAGAACTGAATGCTAATTTAAAAAAGAAAATTAACTTAATGGAAAGGAAAAATTGGGTTAGACATAAATCCTAATGAGATGGAGGTGGTGATGGTGTCAAAGGCGGCAATTGAATGCCTTGAGACTCGAAATATCAATGAATCCGTCAGATAGCTCAACTCTGGTGTGCCATTTCATCAACTGTCCTGTTGGTTTTAGATATTGCATCCAAAACCTTCTTCTAACTTAGTTTTTCATCTTCTTTTTCCCCAGATTCTTCACTAGTGCATTTCTCTTATGCCTGCCTACGCGGTGCTGAGCTCGAGCTTGCCTAATTTGCCTTGATTCGAACATATGTCTTCTGGATGATATCCCTAAGTTCTATATTATGGGACTTAAGGATTTCAACCCACCATAAGTGATGGTGGTTTAAGAATTCCAGAAGGTGAACAATTAAGCCCCTCTGTTCCACACCAAAATGTTTTGCAATAACAATTAATCCCCTCTGTTCCACACCAAAATGTTTTGCAATGGTTGACATTAAATAACCCATTCCTAAAGTGTTTCTCCTCTTGCGCGGAGTCACAATAATGGCATTCAGCACATGTGTGGATGTGCAAACTGGAATACTGTGGTCCTTACTCCACAACAAAAAAATTCCTTGGTGGAACACTTGTTGGTTTCGATTTTATCGAAAACCAGCTGACATATAAATTTTTGCAGCAACAAGTGTTCATAGGACCTTATAATGTTGTTGTGAGCATTCTTTGCATGAATTGTTCAATTCCAGTAAGCTCATTCCAATATTGGGAAGGATGAAAGTCTTCATGATGGTTGACGATGGAGGATTCAGGGAATCTGTACATCTTGCATAGAATTTCAGCATTTAATTCATATGGTTGTCCTACAAATTTAAACCACACTCCTTTTAGATTTTTAGGGTTGTAGGATAAGGAAGTGGAAAATTCAAATGTAAGCTCCACATAAATAAGAAATTGAAATCGTATGAACTGAGCCCATTGGATCCTCTTAGCTAGGTCTTTTACTCACTCACATAACTCTAGCCTATCAAGTGTGTCAAAATCAAAGTATTTTGGAAATACAATTTGTCTAACATGAAAGGATAAAAAATGAGTACCTTCCTCCTTTGTGTAGATTGGGAAGGGCAAGCCAAAGTCTGCTGAGTAATTTCATCTCCCACGTCCTACAACTTTTTGTTATCCATATGGCTCCTGTCAGACTGATTGTTTAATGCGTAGCATAATTGGATAGAAATTTGGAAGAAAAAGGAGGTTGACAGATTCTAGAGAGATGTAAGGGTGTATGGATGCCTAAATTCTATAGAGAAAAAATGAAAATGAAAGTAAAAGTAAAAGTAAAGTTATAACTAAATATATAAGTGATAAAGAGGGTAAAATGGTAAAAATTCTTTCTAAGAAATGCGTCCTCCCCCTTTATACATAGTCGTAAGCCACAATCATGGCCTGTGGCTTTCCCCCAAAAGGACATCTAATCATACACCACGATCGTGGCCTGCTAGGTCAAAGTTATGGCCAGTAACTGTCCACTAACACTAATTTACTTCTTTATTCTTTTTACTATTTTGTTTTAATTTTCACTTCCTAATACTTTGTGACCCTTTTTTTCCCTCTCTTTTCATGTTTGAACATCATTCACATAATTACAAAATGCTATTCATTTTTTAATTTTTATTCAAAAACCAAAACTAATCCTATCTATAGAATTTCAAACATTCGAACAAAAACAATCTAAGAACTTCTTTTCCATAGGTTGCCTCCCATGCAATGCTTCTTTTATCGTCAGTAGCTCGATGCTCCTCTAAGTTCAGGGTGGAAAACAGTGTGATAGTAGCACTGTCATTAATATCAAAGTTTAAACTTGAGCTACCCTGCTACAGTCCCTACCTTCCTTGCAATTCTCTTTTCCTCGCCTTCTCTTTCGCGAGCACTTCTTCCTGAAAGCATTCCCAGGATTCTCTATATCTTCCCATTTTCCTCAAGGTTCAGGTTCTTTGATATTCACTGAAGGTGAAGGAGAACTGTACTCCCTTCTTGCCACCTTTAAGTTCAATTTCTTCTTTCCTGTTTGCAAAGATAATTTGCCCTCATCAACATCAATGATTGAACGCGCAGTGATTAAGAAAGGTCATCCAAGAATTATTAGGGTTTCTATGCCTTTGCTAATGTCCAATATGTAAAAGTCTATGGGAAACATATATTTATGAACCTTTACTGGCACATCCTTTATAATCCTCATCAGTTTATGTTCAGTTTTATTAACCGTCTTCACTAGAAACTTGGTGGTTACTAGCTCTCTTAACCTTAATTTTAAACTGAAGGTGTAAGGCATTATGTTTATACATGTGCCCAAATCTACTAATGCACTATCTATAATGATTCTATTAATGATGCAGGGTATGAAAAAGTCCCCTGGGTCCTCCTTTTTTTCTGCAATGTTGAGGTCATCTTCAAATTGTTGCTTCTTGACCTTTTTTTTCACAGATTCTTATAATTTAAGCTTCGTCAATACTTTCTCTGTATAATTTTTTGGCTTCCCTCTTAGCATATAACTCTTACTGCTGTATAATAGGGAATGGAACTACACGTCAAGTTGCCTTAAATGACTCGACCATAGACTCGCTTGGAAGTCTGCTTTATTTTCTTGACTTTCTCCTTTATATTCTCTTATCTTTACCTTCTCAGGTTCCTCATCCTGGGTCTAACTGATGACTATAATACGTTCCTTTGGATTAGACTCGGTGTTGCTTGGAAGAGTTCTAGTAGTTCAAGTAGACATTACCTCTACTAATTACCCCATTTAGACTTTTAGATTATGTATGAACGAGGCATGATTCCTTATAACTTGCTCGAATTTGCCCTCAAGCCTCCTATGTGCTTTCTCCATTCCTCTAATCTTATCCAAAATCTTGATCCATGTTTCTTTGGAACTCCTCGGCTATTGATGATTTTCCTATCTCTTCTTCTTCTTCTTACTGAGGTTTCTTAAAGATTCATTCTAATCATATGATATCTAAATCTAAAGTCTCTGCTGCATGACTCGAATCTTTCGTGACTATTGTGTTCATGTAAGAGAACAAATTTTGAGATGAACAAAAGAAAATGAAAAAAAAAAATCAACTAAGCTAACCCCTTAAATTATAGAACAAAACTATTGGCTCCCCAACAATAGTGCCAAAAACTTGATCGCAAGTTTATGTATGCTAAGTTTTACCATTTTAACCTTGATAATACCACATGTGCACAGATCGTTCACATAGTACCTAAGGTATCAATCCCGCAAAGAGGAGTAATCTAATTCTAAATTCTAAGGCAGAACTAAAGTGCAACAATCTAAAATAAACAAACAATATAGAAAATTAATCAATCAAACAATCAATTATGATAATTAAATTAATTCGAAATTAATGAAATTCTAATCAATTATGCAATTATCGAGTTACCAGGTTTAGACAATCCTAGGGACTCTCTCTCGAGTTATATTCTTTAAACCCTAATTTAAATTATGGAATTGTGATATCTTGATTCACAATTGACCCAAAACCTAAATTAGTTCTAAAATTTTCTATTAACCTATCGAGAACTTATGCTCGATCTCTCGTTACACGATTTCACTGGTTTGATTCAATTCCTATATTACAATTTACCTTACTCTTATTAACCCAAATTGATGATATTCACTAGGCTCACCCTCTCAGTTTGTTGTCAAATTATTAAGAATAGATATTGAATCACAAAATAACCCAATCAAAACACAATAAATCAGATTTCATAAATCTTAAGAATCAAAAATCCCAAAAGTGAATTTAAACAAAATCAACATTCAACAACACTATTCTCAATAACTATCCCAATTTCATACATCAATAAAATTGAAATAAAAATTAAAAATATTATCTGAACTGACTTGTAGACACAGCGACTGTGAAAAACCACCTGTTCCGGGAAGTACTTCACATGAAGCTTCGTCTTTGTGTCTCTCTTCTTTCGTCTCTTTCCTTAAATATCTCTGTAACTGTCCAGTGTTCTAAATTTGCTAAAGTGAATGGCTTTATCCTAGACTAATCCTTCTATCTTATAACATTCGTTTTATATCTTAGAAGCGCTAGGTTTAATCTGGGGTCAAAACGGTCCAAAAAGTCACATAAAACTCGATTTTTTGTATTAGCCCGTTGTAGGCCACGATTATGGCTAGCACTTAAACATTTCTATCATGATCATGGCCCAAGGTGCATGATCGTGGCCCAAAGTGCACGATCGTGGCCCAAAGTGCACGATCATGGCAAAGATACTTTCGTCTCACCTCTTTTTCAGCCACAATTGTGGGTTGTGTTTTTAGCCTGAAACTCTTCAAAACTTCTCATTCTTCTCCGTTTACCCTAAAACACTAACAAACCCATCAAGGTACCTCAAAAATATAACATTTAAGCTTAAAGACTCATACTAACCCATAAAAACAATTAAACACATAAATTAACTTAATTTAAACCAAAATACGCACTAAACACTGAGATTAGCACTAAATACCTAACAAATTGAACCTTAAAACATCATACAAATCAAAATTATCAAGGCTCACCATGTCTCCTCATTCTAATCACCTACCTATACTCTTAGATCTAGAAACTACTTCATCTTCTTATCCAGGTAGATCTTTGGCATATAATTCTCCTTGAAAACCCTCAAAAAGTCCTCCCATGTCATTCTATAAGGTCGGGCATAACTACCAAAAACATTCTTCGACCACTAATAAGCCGGACCTTGCAATAGCAAGACTAAATAGACAAACCTCTCATCAAACTCATACTCCACCTGATCAAACACCCTATCGACTCTTTCCAACCAACGTTCTGCCTACGTAAGGTCTGCATTTCCATAGAACTCTTCATCTCCCTGCTTCCTAGGTTTATCATACCTTATTTATCTCCTCTCAGGAATTCTCAGAGACATTTGTTCAAACTGAGGTACTGGAGACTCTCTATTGGCTTTTATAGACTCAAGTTCAACTGACATTATGACTCAATCTCTTATAATGGATGACTTATAGCAACCAATAAAAGTGATCATTATATGAGTCACTCACTATATATTATGTCTATATGTTCTTATATATCCATGAGGATGTTAAATCATGCTCTGGTACCAAAAATGTAACACACCACTACAATAGAGGATATGCACGAACATCTAGACGACATTCAAGAACATACCCTATGAAAATGACATGTTAGAGCAATTACATTAACTTATTATGGCATCACACATAACATAAGTACTCAAAAGATCAAATTTTACCATTTCATTTGCAAACATAACTTACATTGTCGCATTACACTTTATAATCCATATATTTACATTACCAAAAACATCTGAGAGTTAATTGCTCTTTTACAAAATGTTCTACATTAAATGAGAAAAGTAAATAGCCATGATCTACTAGACTCCTTAGATATCAACTAACCAAACCTTTAGGCCATTCTGGTTTCCATAATTGTCATTACTGGAATTTTACTAAAATGTCTTAGTAGCTAGGTCTCCCTTTTACCTGAAAATCAATGTTCCAATTTTGATGTGTTTACGAACTTAGTGAGTGAACCATTATCGTTGTGCTCACTCAAGTTAGAACACCATTATCATGAGTATATACTAAATTCATAAGTATATTTCCCAATTCAGTAGTGTATCATATTATTCAATATTGAATACCAAATTACAATATACATCATATCTCAACAATACATTATGAACTATAAACACTTCATATAATCATTTTAGAATAATCCAATCATTCATTTCATCAACATGTACCCAAACATTGCATATCATTATTTTATCACAATTCAGTAATTCTTTGCAATTATTCACATAATACATGTAAGGTTAGATATATAAAAGCAAATGAATATGTGACTCCACTTTCATTTTTATTTTGTTGTGACTAAGCTTCTATTTACTGTCTCGTATCTATTGTAGATATCAGGCTCATTTCATATTCTATCCCATACCTATTGTGGATACTGGGCTCATTAATAACTGAGCATGTGGCTCTTTGTACACATTTCTGAGCTTTAAGCTTTTTTTCTCTCCAGTCACTCCATTCACAACTCCTTTATCTTATCATGTATGTATAACAATGTGAAGGAATGCATCGATTCACATCGTATGTTATCAACACTTTCATTCGATGTGCATAGTCATTTATCACATTTGTCGGATATGAGTCTTGCATTTAACATTCAGTTGAGTACATATTTTCCATATTCACATATAATTAGAAAGCACTTCTAATACAATCCCGAATATCGAACTCCTCAAACTATCAATGTCTAGAATTATCACAATCATATCAATTACAGTTCTATATCTAAAAGCTAATAAAAGACAATTCAATAATTATGATAAAACATGTAGGCTAACTCATAGTGCATTCCAGATAAGCCTTTGCCTTGATGACCTGGTAATGTCTGAATACTGAATATCAATTTGTGCTTGTCTAGTTATGCAATACACATATATAGTTCACACATTACTAAGTTGATTAATCATATGAATATTCATACATGTATATAAATATATGTGTCATGTTTAATGCATGCTTATTTGACCTTTCTGGGTATGTAACTATTCATAAATTTTGATGCTTCAAACATTATATTTTCTATACTACCATTCTACAATCAGGTTTGTACCTTTAAGTTAGCTTGATTTACTCCAAATTCATTAACCATACTTTACACTTATCCTTGAACATTTCCATGATCAAAGGCCTCTTATAGTACACACACAATTGTTACTTTAACTATGAAATTTTAGCAAGATAAATCTATACATTCACTAAACTTTTTCCAGTAACATATACTCATATATTCACCCAATTCTCATTCATAAATACTCCATGTTGTTATCCAAAAAAATACCACATGCTCTTCAATACTCATTTATCTGTACCTTATCCATATTTCTCATGTCTTTAAGATCATATTTGCATTAAAAGAACTCGTTTATGCTTTAACAAATCAAAATTTCTAGACTTGAACTCAAACCGCATCAAAACTGTCCATTCTTTAGATAATAACATCAATTTACTACATAACTTGTCAAGCTCTTAACCAATTAATCAAGCAACAACCTAGGCTTATTCCTAACCTTAATCAAATCCAAATATACGAACTTAAAGTGAAATTTATCATCTGGTTCAATATGTATACAAGGCTGAAATCAAAATTCTAGAATTTGTCATCAACATCACTAATGTATGTAACTTTACTACCTTCAATACCTCACGAATTTTACAAGCTTAAAGACATCTCTAACACCGGAAATTTTCCAGATTTCATTTCCTTTAAGGTTACTTAGTTTCAGGTTAATTTAACTTCCAAATTGGTTACACTAAGGCTTACAAAATTCTACTCACTTGTGTCATTGACATTCATCATTTTTTACAAACACACCTACAGCTCTAATTTCCAGATTTGAAAACACCATCATAACACCTATCTTTAGCATGAATTCCTCATCAATTATACTTCAAATCCCAACTTAAATCTTCCATACAATAGTCCATAAACTACCATTTTCGTATATGCAAAAATGGAACAAAAAATTGCCCATTCATTTTCCATTTTCCAGCACATCTTCAACGTCAATATCATATACAATCTATCCCAATTCAATCATTATAATCTTTCTATTATAACATGCCATAAAGAACAACACTTTATTTACTTATTTAGCTTCCAATTCTAGGTCAATTCATCAAGTTAACGTAGCCCTACATGAATGCAAGATCATCTTAAATTCTTGGTAGAAATTGAATGGTTTTCAAATATGATAAAAGACAACAATAATTTAGTTCTTTAGCTATTTTGTGAAGGATAAAAGCATGTATTTGGCGTGATAATTTAGCATAGATTTAAGTAAAACACAAGAATGGGAGATAAAAGCAAGTTTTGGTGGTGAGAAATGAGAAGAGAAGAATAATGAGCAAGGATGAAACAACACCTCCAGAAACGTTACACCTTGGATGCCAGATGTCACCATATTACATTAACATATGTCCTTAAGCATGTAAGCCATTTATCCCCTCCTTAAGCTGCCAAATGTCACCTAGTTACGAGTCCATTTGACACTTAATCATTGCTTACATTTGTTAATTAATTACCTATGCCAAATTTTGGTCATTTATCTATGCCATTTGTCACTTGTTTTATAGGCTTAGTCATCCTAATTGTCTATGTGTCAATTTGTCATGGCACTTAGCATTTTTCCCAGTCTAAATACATACATTTTAATTCATCACTTTTCTAATGGTAACAATTAATTCCACATTTACTATTTGTAGCCATTCAAACAATAATTCAAAACATAAACAATACCTAATTGACATTATGACCAGTTTAAAGGTTACATACCCCACAATATATCAATCGAGAGCATATCCTATCTTTGAAATGTGTACAAAGTCTTAATTCATGTGTGTATGCTAATGTTATGCATATGAATGAAGTGCATTTCGTGAATTCTTAAATGATAAAACTCATGTGACTCAATAGCCTAAGACTCTAAGCCTTAGTAATGTTTTGGAAACTGGCTATTACATTATCTAAAATCTATTCGAAGACCTCTTACAAGATTTAGTACTCACTCCCTCTTTTTTCTTTCTTATTTTATGTTCTATCCATTTTATCTTTGAATCTTACATTGCTATTTTTATCTTGGGATCTTGTAGAAACTTGGTTTAATAATTTCTCTTCTCGATGAAGCATGGTATTCAAATTTGTTTGATCTAAATGTGGCACTTTATTTTTCTGAGGAATATTATTGCTCCTAAAGTAGATGCATTTTCTGTTGGCTATGATAAATTAGAAGAAATTTCTTATTTTTATCTTAGAATTAAAATTTATCAGTTTGGTTATAATTATTGACAATTTACTCATATAACTTCTATAACCCATTTATCAGATTTTTTTCTTTAATTCCAAGAAAAATTTATTACTTGTAAATTATGAGATTTTCATTTTTTGATGCATCTAAAGACCACACTTTATATATTACAGCATGTTTCCATAGTCAACATATGAAACATTCATAAATGAGCTTTATCAAAAATTTAAAACTCATAATCTGCTTTATCAAGCCTAAGCTATCTTGCACAGATTTTACCGTTGAACACTATGCTAGAGATGTAAGATTTTTGTACAAAAATTATGATTATTTTATGTATTTCTTGTTACATTTAAGACTATTTTTCTTGAATTTTCTTTTACAGGTTCTGTATCAATCTAACTAATTTATGGGAAAATGCAAGGATTATGTGATTCTTGAGTACTAAGATTTATTAAGTGTATCCAAATGCCTTTTCATAGCTAGGCTTTTCCCTCCACTTCCTAAAGAGACAAGTCAATCTTCAAAGTTCTCTTATATTTGTTCCTAATTTAACGAACATTTATTCTTGTTATTTTTAGAAGTATGGTAATCATTTTTGTCTACCCATCAATAATGTATACCATTCACATGAACCATGAGCATAACATTTTAAAAACATTCAAGCCAGTTATTTATGAACAAAAAATCTTGAGCCCTACCTAAAACTATTTGAAGTCACCAAGCGAAGCCTGTTTTTAGTAGATGTAGGGTTCAAGTTTAGACTCGATTAGGCTTGCTTTGGCATAAGGATTGACAATATCTTTTAGGCTAAATGATTATTGGAAATCAAGCTGACCAATATGAAATTAACAGGTCCAAATATGTTTAACCTAGCTCAGATTAGGGCCCAAAATGTTTTAGAGCTCAAACCCAATTGTAAAGATTTCTCGAGATCGACTTGACCTGTTCCACCACTAATTGAAGAGCATCATTATGGTTCATTACATATACAAGCTAAAGTTTTGACTACTAATTTTGAAACTACAACTACGACAATTAATAGAACATTAAATTCCACTGAGCCTTACTATATCAGAAGTGTCATGCCAAATAACCTGCTAAAAATTGCAATATTTGAGAATGGAAATATAATGCAAAAATTATGCTATGGTATAAGTAAAATATAATTTTTGATTGTTTTTAATTGGTTTTTTTTGAAAAATTTTAAATTTTCTTTTTGGTCTTGTTTATTAATATGTTGCATCTATTTATCAATTACCTTTATTTAAATTTATAAACCAATTTAGTATTCTTACCGTAGAGGTTGTGGAAGGAAAGTAAGCATCTATTCTTGATCAATGATGTGTTTTATGATGTTGATATTACACATAGAAAATAATTAGTTAGAGGATTTTATGGGATAAGATTATTAGTTAGATATATATTTAACTATATCCGATAAGTAGTTAATGATTGTGTATATCCTTATTTTCTATTATATATTTTAGGGATATTTCTTATATAAATCTTTGTAAACTAATCAACTACATACATAATAAAATAATTCATTTTTTGTGGCACTAGAGACATTGACTCTTTTTTTGAAATCTTCTCCCTAAAATTATATTCTTTTGCAGGGGAAGGTTGCTACTAAAACCTAGCCAAGGAGCCATGTTAGAAGTCACTGCTACCAGTAGGTCTCTCCAATAGACAAAATTGTTGTATTCCATTTAGGAGCCAAATATTTAAGCATGCTATAGTCTGAATGGGAAAAATTATCCAAAGTTGTCTAAACTTGTTCGAACATTCTTAAAGGCAAAAGGCAAGCTGATCCATTTGTTGGGGACTGTACAAGCTAAAATTGATCCTAGATTTGACAAATGTTATTTGCAAGATTTCATATTTATATCATGGCTGTGAAACTCAATAAATCTTGAGATACGTGACATATATATTTCTCAACACAGCTAAGGAGGTTTGGGATGGAATTCAACAAACTTACTATAAGGTTACTCAAGTTTCAACAACTAAACAAAAGACTTGTTTAATATTTGAGTATGGAATTCTTTTACAAAATCTGGCAAGAATTAGATCATTAACAATGCATCAAAATGCAATGTGCAGAAGAAGTTGGAATGCTAAAATGATTTATAGAAAATGATCAAATATGTGAGTTCCTTGCTAGTCCTAATGTAAGACTCGATGTTGTGAGAGTCTAAATTTAGGAAGAGATGATCTTCCATACTTAAAAGAGGCTATTTCTATGATTAAGACTGAGGCAGAGAGAAGAAGTATGATGCTAGAAATACATCCAACAATAACTGAAGGGTCTACCCTAGTAACTACATTTACAAATTTGAAGGAGGTAAATGTTGCATACACTATAGAAGAAAATAGACAGTCTCCTCAAACCAAGTCATTCAATAAAGGCACCCTTCATTGCACCTATTGTAAAAATCACCACCATAAAAGGTTCAGTGCCAGAAACTAAATGATAAGACTAATACTCAGAGAAAAGGTGGAGGAAAATAAGCACCTATAAGGAGCTCACATATGAATAATACAAAAATAACTCAAGATGAAGCCCAAGAGTTTAACAAAGCAGATATTGAAAAATTAAAATTCTTCTTAAATACACTTAGGAAATCATCAGCTACAAGTACAGGTTCATATTTATTAACCTTTTTAGGTTTTTCTTTCATCTCTTGTATTTCTATTTCCTTACAAAATAAATCTTCAACTATGTGGATAATTGACTTTAGAGCCATTGATCATATAACACATTTCTCTGAACTTTTTATCCCTTCTACACCTTCCTCTGGCGATAAAAAGGATACCATAGAAGATGGATCAATGTCACTATATTTTGACAATTAGATGTTCAATTAAAATTTTCTCTTATCATAAAAGATTCCCTTTATGTTCCTAAATTATTTACAAACATGATTTTCAGCATAAACTCAGCAAAGACTCCAAATATTAGATTGTTTTTACTCTTTCCTCTTGCATGTTTCAAGAATAGGGCACGAAGGGGTTGATTGGACACACTAGTGAGAGGAATGGCCTTTACTACCTATAGAATAAAGAAAGGCATAGCAAATATGAGGTTTTTCTTTCCATATCTTTTCAGTCAAAATCAGTCATGTCTGGTAGAGAAAAAGTGTGGCTTTATTATACTTGCTTAGGGCATCCTTCTTTTTATGTAACAAAGTCTATGTTTCCATCATTCTTTGATAAAGTAGAAGTAGAGCCTTTACATTTTGATGAATGTGAATTTGCAAAGCACAAACGTGCATCTTTCCAATAAGTAACAAAAAAAGACATACCCCTTTTTCTCTCTTTTATAGTAATATTTGGGGTCTCTCACCTATTCCTAATGTTTGTCAGGAAAAATGTTTGATATCGTTCACTGATTATTGCTGTCAGCACCCTGAAAAATTTTTCCCACTAACTTAAGTATGATAGCTTATGAAATAGAAGCATGAGAAGAAATTGAGGGCATTTTCGGAACATAGCTTAAGAACCAAGGGTAAAGTGGACTTTTGGGAAAGGCATGGTGGACATGTCTTCTTAGCAGGTGTAGCGTGAATGAA
>JANZXR010363743.1:0-20106 GCA_027575705.1 Erythroxylum echinodendron
ACAACCACCTTATATTTTTGAACAAATATGGAGTCATTGGCAGCAGTATTAGACATCACATGAGGCAATGTTCATTTCAAAGCGTAATTCTACCAACAGATGTGGAGGACGAGAGGGAGAGAGTCTTCCCGTACATATGGGAAGATCTATTACCCACCACTAGCAAGTAGAGAGACCTGTAAGTATCAACACTTTACATTTATATTCTAATTTCTTTATTTTATTGTATTTCAATTGAATTTAACGTGTAAATTTTGGAATAAAAATATGTGTATTATGGAGAATGATAATGTTATAAGTGTCTAGTGTCATATATAACTGTGTTGCTGACATGTTTTCTTTGTTCAATAGGGGGTAAATATCATAAAAATAGAGGAAACTCTGTCAAAATTTTTATAAATTCTAGTTCACTTATAACATTTATTCTTATGCGGGAAAAGTCGAGGCCTACACCCCGTCAACTCTTTTTGTACACTTACACTAAGAAGCATGATGGTATAACATTCGTCAACAGCTAATGTAGAGAACTAAATATATGTGAAATTTATGGTTTAATGTTAATGCTTAATAATTATCACTTACTAATATAAACATTGCCTTCTGATATGACCAAATACAAGAAAGCATTCTATGGTAGTCTCAACAGTTTGAAGATGTTGATGAGACTCAAACCTATGTTCATGCAGTGGGTGGTAGGGACTGTCGTAGAAGGATATTCAACTTCGGTTCATTTGCAAATACATGTTATTTGCAATATTCCACGTCTAGTACAGCAGCATCTAGTAGGCGATCCGCAACCAATGAAGTCTAAGAGCTTCGGAGCACAATGCAGGCATTGATGGAATACATAGCTCAGCTCCGTAATGAGGTGAATGGGTCAAAAGGGAGGGGCAGCACCTCATCGCACCAATCAGACCATCCTCACTCACCAAATCAATAGTGTACTTGTAGTTGTTTCATTTGAACTACAGATACTTATTATGTACAATTTAATGTTTTTATTATCAATTAAGATAATTTTAACTTTATATCATCAATCAACTTTCTGTGTAAACAAATTAAATGTATAAACAAACCAAATTATTATACACAGATAATTTATAACTGTTTAAATTATGCATTAACCATAAGAGTATCAAATAAAATTTATTGACAGTATATTTTTAAAACATTTTTCTGGTTAATTAATCGATGGACATTTGTTGTTCTGTCGATAAAATCAATTCTATTTACTGACGGAACATGACCAACCGTCAGTAATCAACAACATAATAACTAATTACGTTGTCAAATTTACTGTCAGAATTTGTTGCAAAATAACCATTGGTACAATCACCGACGAAACATAAATAACCGTCGGTAATGTTGTAACAAACTTACCAATGGATTAGAAGATATCGTCGGTAAATCTGCCGATAGAAAAATAATATCCATCAGTAATATACCAACAGTCAACCACACAAACAATCGTCGGTATATTTACCAATGGTAAATTAAGTGTCTGTTGGCATGTTTACTGATAGACATTCTATTGTTCATCGAAAATAATTACCTACAGTCGTTTCTAAGACACCTTTTTTTGTCGGTAAATTTCGTCGCTAACCTGACTTAATGACGAAATTTTTATGTTTGCCGTTAGTAATTTTCATCGCTAAACGATGTTTTCCTTGTAGTGTGTATTATCCTTAAATTGTTCCTAGTTATTGTTTTATTAAGACTAGACATTAATAAAACGTAAAAAGACTAACACACTAAGAAGTAGTCGATCGCATAGGCTAAAGTCTGGAGATACTTAAGAAAACATGTAGGTGCTTATTAGAGAATAAATCCATTGAACCAACTCGATTTGAGAAATTTATTTGAAATATTAATTGTGTGTCTATGAAAATTTTCATTATGATGATTATATAAGTGATCATTTAACTTAAGACCTCCAAATTATGTTTTGATACTACTTATTACCTATTTTAATTATAGGTAGCTCAGTCGACAGTCATTGGATGTAATATGAACTATATTGAGGTAGTTGTATGATCAAGATAGAATTCATCACTCTAAAGTAATTAGGAAGAATGTTCTTTTGTTCTCAATACTAATTGATTCAGGAAATCTTTGGCCAAGGTAGAATGGTGTTTTGCAAATAGTTTACAAATGTCATTAATTGAATCAATAGCTAATGGTGGAGAACTAATATGGTTGGACTCAAAATAGAGTAGATATTAATTTCTTGCTTTATGTCTAATCGGAACATTATATGAATAAATGATTGAATTATACAAAAAATTATGCATGGAAAGGTTAGTATATTTGAGTTGTTATGAAGTGTTGCTAGACACCAATCTTGATTTTTGATTATAAATTGTTTAATTGGAGAATTAAAGATAAATTAAGATAAGTTTTAATTTGTCTAATTCTAATTATGAATTAGAATTAGAATTTATAATTAGTTTTAATTTATCCAATTCTAATTATGAATTAGAATTAGAATTTATAATTATTGCTAACATATTTGTAACCTAATGGATCTCACATAAAGAATGGGTTGAAGAGATCAAAGTTATTTTAATCAATTTAGATTTACTTGTAAATTTTGAGGAATTTTATGATTAAATATGAGATATTTAATAAATAAGAATCAATATGAGATATTAGATCTTATTTAAACATAATTAGTATTTAATTAGAATTATTTGTAATTTTAATTAAAGTTAACTGAAATTAGAATTTAATTTCAATTAAATTACTAAAATGTTTAAAACTTATTATAAATAGACTGAAGCTTTAATAGAGCTAGTACTTCTTGCTTAACTCTCTCCGTAAGAATTACAGAGTTCTCTCAACTTATTTTGTGGATAACATCATAGGTCAGACATTTGTGCGACGATAGAGGTTGAAATAGACTAATTTCAAAAACGGTTCGTAGGATATGACAAGAAAATGATCAAACTTCAAAACAATGTACGAATTAAGATTTAAGCTTCATTATGATCTATGTGTTAATCATTTGATATAATTAAAGTAATTTTGGTTTTCAGGAAATCAAAATACGAAAAAATTTCATAATTATTCTGCTACGATCGACATCTGATCTCATCTTGATTTTTCAACAATTTAATGGTTTAAATATATTTGGATTATAAATACTTGAGCATATAAAAATATTATTAAACTTCCGATGTCCAATTTTGAGCGAGCCTTGAACAAGCAATTTGGGAAGGTGATGTATACTAAAGTGATTGATGACAAATTGAGGATCTTCATAATAATATTGGAGCTTTTCCAATATAAAAGTTCTGATGACAAAGCAAGACTCGAGCTTAGGAATAATTTTGATTGAAATGAATAATGGCATTCCTTAGTTTAAAATGGGTGTATCTTTTTATATTAGAGATGTATGGTACGAGAGTTGGAAGACAATGGGCGTTTAGGATAGAGGAGACTTAGACGAGACCTTCTTATCACCATATGAGCGAGAATAATATACGAAGTGTTTGTTTTCTCTATAGTTTTGATGCAGCTCGATCGAGATTAACATAGAGTCATGTCCAAGAATGTTTCGTGGAGAATGCTCGTCTTTAGGTCCAGATATCGTAACTCCACTTGTCAGGTTGTAGTGCACTTAGTTGAGCGAGAATCTTCAGAGATCCTAAAAAATTTCCGACAGTAGCCTTTGAGAGATCAAAAGTCTCATGACCCTAACCTTTGGTTTTATCTTGATCTTGACATTTGGTTAATATTGTATAAAACTTGTGACATTCGCTCTAGGTACGTTAGTCTACATTCATATTCTAATTAAAAGAATCCTACAGACTGCACCTTCGATAGACATCAACATATGTCAAACAAGCAGTTGGAGATCCTATTTAGCCATGTAGGTTACATTAGATACGTCTCTTCAACTTACGACTTGCATTCTACAATCAAAGAAGAGTTATGTCATTGGTCTAATGCCATATAATAGTAGTAGTAGTGATTCTAAGTAGTTGTCCTCTAGTTGATCTTTGTCCTTTAAGACTAGGCTTAGAGGATCTTCAATAGATGTAAACAAGCTTGTAAGGGGAGGGGGGGAGGCAAAATAATCATTAGTCCTAAAGTATTTGTTTAGGATCCTCGACTTATATAAGGTCAAAAGGTGTAAGGGAAACTTGGGATAAGTAGAGTGAACAGTTCCTGTTAACTAATCTCTATTAAATCTTATTCATTAGATAAAATTAAATAATACATAGTTAAAATATCCCAACGGAAACAAAAGATCTCGTTCCGTAAGTAGATTACAAAGATTTGTTGACAAAGTTCAATATCTCCCACTGCATCCGAGTTTGGGGACCCCTAATATCTTAGATGACTTGTTTCCGCAGGCCTGCAAAATAAGCTGATGTTTTAATGCCTTGAAGAACGACGCGAGGCTTCCCTTTCATGACGTAATACATAATATTATTAAAGAAAAAGATCTAAGCTCGAGTCAATTCTACCTGCATTTTTAGGGGGCCGTGTACTTCATAGTGGCCTACTATTTACAACATGTAGAAGCTTTTATAGTGCTGATTATGCACATGCCCCGTTACTATGAATATTGTACCGGTATTTACGTTGGTATCAAATTTAGTTAAAATTCTAAATCGTCCTTTAATATATTGTATTATATAATATATATAATTTTATATCAATCTTATCTCCAAAAATTATAATAACAGAATTTTAAAATAGCAACAATCTGTTTATTTTTAATTATTATTTTTGACATATTAAACATATAAATAATATCCACAACGAATATGAAAAAAGATTATTTAAGCATCATACAAATATAAAATTAGTGATAATACAACGTACTTAAAATGCTACAATTTAATCATATAATAAATAATAGCTACATCAAAACATCAAATATGAAGAATAATAAATATTCATGAATCTCTAACTATTACAAATTATAACAATAGTTTGTGTTAAAAAATCAACTAAAAGTGGAACCTGAAATAAAAATATTTACAATTATATTACATATATAAAATTTAACATATACATCAAATATAAGTGAAGTTATATAAAAGAAGAGGATAAACAAAAACTTGAAACTTCATTTAATCGAATACTCACTCAAATCGCATTGATTCCAATTCTTATTTAGTACAAAATCTTCGTTATTGAGAGGAATCTCATCATCATCATCATCATCATCATCATCATCATCATCATCATCATCATCTTCGTCGTCATCGTCATTATTCAAATTCATTATACTAAATGACGTGTCAATACTTTTTTATCCAAGATTATCTTCCAAGTCACTCTGATCTATCAAACTCGATTTCTCAGAAGCCCAATTTTTCAAAAGATCGATATGATCAAGGTAAATTGGATCTACAAAATTACTTATTCTATTAAGATTCCTAGTAAATAATAAAATTAAATTACTAAGAAACTTCTTCTTCAGTCTTCCTTTCATCTTCACCTTGACTAATCCAGCTAAGTCTTCCACAAGTTTCAGTACAGCAGGCTCTGCGAAACAACACAATTCAACAGCTCCTCCTTTGTTTTGTGGAGCCTGCATACCTCTCAATTTTCTCAAGCCCTCAAATCTCCATCTTGGCAAAGCTTTAGTGAATAAATCAGCTAATTGGAAACTTAACCTGTAGTAAGCCATTTTAATCTCTTTCTCTTCAATCAATTCCCTAACACAGTGGTACTTAACTCTCATATGTTTGGTTTTTATGTGATCCGAAGGATTTTTTGCCATAGATATTGCAACACTAGAATCACAGTATATGGTGACACAATTTTCCTTCAACTCACCCACATCCATTAGAATCTTTTTAACCCACTAAGCTTGCTTAGCAGCCATATTCACTACCACATACTCAGCCTCAATTGATGACTGAGCAACACTCTTCTGTTTCTTTGAACTCTAAGCAAAAATTCCTCATCCTAAGTTACAACAATATCCACTTCTGCTCTTGCATTCATTACTTTCATCATAACTTGCATCACTAAAAACATATAGCTCCACCTTTTCTCCTATTCCATAACAGATTCCATAATTAACAGTATGCTTAACATATCTAATTATCCTTCTAGCATATATAGCATGTTTCCTCGAAGGGTTGTGACTAAAACTGGCCATAATGTTTACAGCACAAATGATATCTAGTCTAAAAGCACCTAAATACATTAACGAGCCTATCATGCTTCTATAGTAAGTTACATCGAATTGTTCACATAGTCTTGTGCTTTCTAACTTTAGTTGATGCTCCATGGGAGTTGCCATACCACTACTATCCTTCAAATTGAACTTCTCAATCAGCTCCTCTGTATATTTTTTCTAATGTATGAAGATTCCATCTTCCCTTTGATCAATTTCTAATCCCAAAAAAAACTCATTTCTCCCAAATCTATCATCTTGAATTCAGACTTCATCAGCTTATTGAACTCTTCTACAAGCTTGTCTTTAGTGCCAATTATTAGCAAATCATCAACATACAAGGAACAAATCAAATTTTCTCCATCATTGGTTTTCACATACAGTGTAGCTTCACTCTTACTTCTCATAAATCCATTCTTCATCAAGTAACTGTTGATTCTCGAATACCAAGCTCTTGGAGCTTGTTTCAGTTCATATAAAGCCTTTACCAACTTGTAGACTTTCTGCTTTTTTCCCTTTAATACATATCCTTCGGGTTGTTTCAAATACACCTCCTCATCTAGCATTCCATTGAGAAAGGCACTCTTCATATCTGTTTGATGCACCTTCTATCCATTGTTTGCTCCCAATGCCAGCAACAGTATCATAGTGTCTAACCTTGCTAGTGGTGCATAGGTTTCAGTATAATCCACTCCATATTCCTGCTTATACCGTCTCATAACCAATCTAGCCTTATCCTTGTTGATACCCATCAGGATTCAGTTTTGTCTTATAAATCCACTTTGAGTCCACCGCTTTTGTTTCTGGATTGGGCAGATCAACTAATAGCCAAGTTCCATTCTCCTCTATATTATCTCTTCATCCGTTGGACCTTGCCACACTCCTTGTTTGATTGCTTGATTGTAAGTTTTTGGTTCAGTTCCTGCACACATGGCATATTCTGAATGCATGAGTGCATCATCTGCTTCCTCTTCTTCTGCTTCATTGTACCTGAAATCAAATAAAGGATTAGTTTCATTATAAATTGAGGCCAAATCCCTCTCCTTGTGTGCACTATCTGAGCTGGATGTCTCCTCCTAAGGTGGTGAGCTCAATTCATCTCTTCCTGGAACTGAATCATCTTCAGAATCTAGTATAACCTCCTCCTAATTCTCTTCTTCTCTATAATTGTTTGAATTTTGTTGTCTTGGCTGAGATGTCTCCCCTTGATTCCCTTCATCTTTAGAATTATTGAAATCTCTAGCTGCTATCAATTCATCATTTGGTTCTTCTCTCATAACCTAATCAACAACTGGTTCATTAAGTGATATTTCAATGTCAACTCCTCCTGACTTCTTGACTGTAGGCCCTCCCCACTTCCATCCTTCATTCTCATCAAATTTCACATCTCTAGACACAACCACCTTCTGAATTTCTGGATTATAAATTCTGTATCCTTTAAATTCTGCACTATATCCCATCATGACTCTTAGCTTCAGGAACATGCATATAGGCTATACATCCAAACATCCTTAATTACTGCACCTTCGGCATGACCCCAAACCAGAACTCAAATGGAGTCTTCTCCTTCAATGATCTAGTCTTTAATCTGTTTTATAGATACACTGCTGTAAAGCATACTTCAGGCTAAAATTTTCTTGGTACTTTCATTCCAAACAACATTGTCTTTGCCATCTCCACAATGGTTCTATTTTTCCTCTCTGAAATTCCATTTTGTTATGGTAAGTATGCTACTGAAAATTGATGGAATATCCCTTCCCTTTTAAAGTAACTCTTCATCTCATTCGAAACATACTCTCCTCCTCTATCACTTCTCAAACATCTCACTTTCCTTCCACATTTAATTTTAGCTTCATCTCTCCACATTTTAAAGAAACCAAGCACTTGATCTTTGCTCTTCATAAAGTAAATCCATGAATACCTTGAAAAATCATCAATGAACTCCACATAATACCTACTTCCTCCAGCCGATGGTGTCTCCATAGGTCCATAAACATTAGTGTGTACCAGTTGTAACTTCTCTATTGCTCTCCAATCACTTGCTGGAAAAGGTAAAATATGGCTTTTTGCCTTTGCACATGGTTCACAAACTGTTTTCATTTTACTGCTCAGCTGGGGTATTCCACGAACTATCTCCTTCCTTTCCATCTCAATGATGTAGTCTAGATTTGCATGTCCATATCTTCTACGCCATAGCTGTGTTAATTCTGTCAGTCTAAATTTGCATGTCCATACCTTCTATGCCATAACTATGTTAATTCTATCATTGGAACTGCTGCAAATGCTCCATCCACCTCTGTCATTTTGATTCTGAAAACTCTATTCATCATAGGAATTTTATGCACCAACTCTCCATGTGCATTAAAAATTTTGCACATCTCATCTTCAAAGTAAACTTTATACTTTTTCTCCACGAGCTGACCCACACTTATCAAATTTTGCTCAAGCTCCAGAATGTAATACACCTCCTCAAGCACAGTACTCCCAGCCTTTGTAGCCAACTCTACTTCCCCCTTCTAAGAAACAGATATAAGTTCTCCATTGCCTATTTTTACCACAACATTTGTGCTAGTATTCTTTTCAACAAAAACTTCACTTCTCTTTGTCATGTGGTTAGAGCAACCACTATCCACCAACCACTCACTGCCTTTCTCATCTTTCACTTCAGCTGCATAAATTCCAGCTACAGGAACATTTTCTATGATTTCTTGACAAATTTCTGCAACAAACACACTTTCTTCTGTAATAGGTTTTTTGGATGGTTTACTGGTCTGTGAAGATCCAAGTTGAATGTTTGGGGTATTTACGTGATTTTCAAGTTGTGGCTTTGATATGGCATTGTTGGTAGAATAAGTAGTTTGTGGTAGTTGGCTTGGTGTTTGTGTTGGTATGGTTTGGTAATGTATCTATTTTGGGTAGTTTGGTAGAGAGTAGATTTGACTGATTTGAGGTTGAGTTGGTTGAAGTTGAGTCATTTGTGGCTGTGGTGAATAATGCTGTGGGAATTGTGGTTTTCTAGAATTTGTAACACAGTTAGCTTGATACACTTATGGTTCAGGAGTATTTTGATAAGGTTGTGACTAGTTTGGCAACTGGTTAGAGGGAATGTTTTGTCCTAGGAAGGGATGTATTGGCGGGGGTTTTTCCATAAATAGACTTTTTGGATTTTTCTGTTCTATCAACCACCTCTCATAGCACACTCTCCTTGAATGTCCCCTCTATCTACAATGAATACAATTAGCATTTTCATTCCAGAAGCACTCCTCATCTGCATGATTAGTTTTACCATAAAATCTGCAATTTAGAAACATACCCCATCTTGCTATTCTTAATCCACCTTGCACTTGATTAGCATTGTTTCCAGTGAATTGGCTAGTGTTTTGGAAGTTTGGGTAAGGCATTTATGAAGGATATTATGTTTAAGAATACATTTGAGGTTGTTGGTATTGGTTTTTGTAGGGAAGGTTCTGTGGATATCTTATTGTTTGGAACTGATTTGGATTGTTTTGTGCGAGGTTTTGTGACAGTTGATGGGTCTGTGATTGCATCATGCTTGGTTCAGGATGGCTTTGGTTTAGGTTTTTGATTTGAGTTTGGAAACGTGGATTTTCTGGAACCTTGAAGCGTTCTGCTTTCAGTGCATTCTCCTTACCTTCTCTTCTAACCCCACTCCTCTCTTCATACATTTCCAACATATTAAAAACTTGCTCCAATGTGACATAATCAGGATCATTACTAAACTGCCACTCAACAAGAGCTATGCTACCTTCCAATCTCAAAGGTAATTTGCTTAAAAATTTATCAACTAACCTTTCTGAACTCGTATTCTCACCAAATTCTTTCAGTTGTTGCACCAAACCCATGAATCTTGCTTTTGCAACAGCTACATTCTCTTCATCCTTCATTGGAAAATTTTCAAAACTTCTCATAATAGCTTATTTCTTCAGTCTTAACGATTGGATAGATCCTACATGTTCTAAATTCAGTATATCCCACAACTCCTTTAAAGTCTTGCACCTAGCATGTCTCAACAGTATGGTCTCACTCACCACAGATCTCAGAAAAATGAGGGCTTTAAAATCTTTATCTCTATCCTGACTTAACCTCATCACTTGCTATTCTGTTAAGTCTGTTGTTCCCTCATGTTCAACTACTCCTTCATTCACTACATTCTAGCAATCACAGATCTTAAGACAGTCTTTAACTCTAAGAGCCCACGCCTTATAGTTCTCACCAGTCATAACAGGTATGTTTGCCTGAATGCTCTACAAACTCATTGCTGGAATACTTGTTCCTGCCATGTTTTGATCTATTCTAGGTTAGATGAACCTTGGAGCTCTGATACCACTGTCACTGGTTGCTGTTGCTAGTTGCTGATCTCTCCTACTTCTTCACTTAAGCTACAACATTAGGATCAGATGCTCAAAATTTTCTTCAACAGCTACAGAACTTTATTCTTCTCCTCAAGGAAAGTGAAATGCTTCAGATGTCCAACATTTTGTTTTTTTGTTATTTTGGTTGTAATTTTTGTAATTTGTAAAGAATTTTACCTCTCAAAGCAATGTAAGTTATTCTCAAGTGTTTGTGAAAAAAAAAGGTTTCGGATTGCTACAGTGGGATTTATGAAACTCAAAAGGTTGGTTTCTTTTTCAGAACCAATGTCCGATTTTTCCAACACTCGATTATAACACACCTTTAATCAACTCAGAATAAGCATCCAACAGGTTTTTTTCACACACTAGGGATGAAAAGCAAAATTTTCATATATCTGCATCTATTACAAATTAAAGAAGCTGAGCCTTTGGCTCTTACACATTTTGCCTCACTACATCTAATGGCTAATAATGAAAATAAAAATAATTTGAGGAGCAAGATTTTGACATGTTTCTTGCTCTCATTGGTTGAACAGAAGTCAAAGTTGATTATGTTGTCTGAAATTGTAACATAACCTGACAATGTTCTAGCTAAGGTATTAAGACTGCAGAGAAAGAAAAACTGATATTGTTGGGACCACAAATTACATGCAATTCGGATGTAAGTTTCTTTTGATCACTTTGATGAAAATTAAAAATTAATTCTAAATTTCTAGCTTCATTTGACTCCTTTTTCCAGCTTCCTTGGAATCATTGACTTTTGCTTGAAGTCTTCTTCTTCCAGTTGATTTGCAAATTCCAAACTCTGCTTTGCTTTTGTTTTGGCTCTTCATCTTAAAGTCTCCACTGCAACTTGGTTCAACCTTTTAATTCTTCCTTCTTTAGTCTTTAATCATTCGAACTCTCTTCCTTTGATCCATGCACCTCTGAATTATTCCCAAGATCATCATCTCCAGCTTCCTTTGTAACTTAGGAACCTTCTTCTTCAGTCTTCCTTTCATCTTCACCTTGACTGATTTAGCTAAGTCTTCTACAAGTTTCAGTACAGCAAGCTCTGTGAAACAACACAATCCAATAGCGCGATGGCAGTGAGTGGATGACTACAACACTGAAAAAAATTTGATGATTTAAATAGTGAAGAATGAAGATGCATGGAAAGGAGAGAGAGAGAGAGCTAAAGTGAAGAAAATAGAGAGTGAGTGTTTATCTGTTGTGTTTCGATGCTACTTTAATATTAAAGTCACCTACTCCATCCTTGGGATAAGTGGTGTAGGCTATCAAGTTTGCATAGCATGATCCCCCTTAGGACCACAAATATTTTATGAAGGCGAGTGGGAGATCATCTGGATATTGGTTGAGCATAATATGATGAGGTAAGTACTACTTTCTTGCATTTGTTTTATAACTTCTATATTACAATGTTTCTAATAAATCTCCTGTAGGTCTTGTGTGCCCAGATAATTTGTAATAAAATGGCCTTGATTGAATTCATGAGGTCTACCTACACATAAGTCTAATTGACGAATGATAACGGACTTGGTTATTTAAAGGGAATGATAACGAACTTGGTTATTTAAAGGAGGAAAAAGAGAAAGAAATGGCATAATTGAACCTTGCCAATGAAGCACTCCAGACTGACAATTAAAAGTAAGCAATCTTGAATGTTTAGTAGGGAAGGCATTGTGGCTTAAGCAATAACCTAATATATGCTATAAGTTTGTCATGATTTTCTGGACAGTAAAATGTTCAAGTCACTTAATTATGATAGAATGGCGAACTCTTTCATCAAAGGCTTCAATTGTTTTCATACACTAAAAAAAAATGATACACTTACGACATTTTATTGATAAAACGTCACGAATTATGAAGACTTTTTGTGAAGTTTAAAAAATGTCGCGAAAAGTTTGAATATTTCGTGACGTTTTATGAAAACGTCGCAGATTTGTAACAATTTTTGTGAAGTTTTATCAATAAAACGTCACAAAATAGAAATCACGACGTTTTGTTAAATAAAATGTCACTGTTAGAGTACTTAAAGCATTCTACCTCTAGGAGCAAAATGACAAGGTTTGGTTTTAAACCAAACGACATCGTTTTGGTTTTGTTAAAACATCTACCCGAGTCCCCTTCTCCCCCCTCCCGACCTGCGCATTGTTTCCTTCTCCAAATCTACTCCGTCATTCTTCCTCCTCCAGATTGTTCCATCGTCTATCGTCTGCATGTTCTCCATCGAGTTGTTGTGTCTCCGGGCATTGTGGTCGTCTTCTCCGACATATTTCGTCAAGGTATTGTCTTCTTCTCTCTATCATTTTAATGTATTTTGAGGGATTGTTCATTTTGGGAGTTGTGGAACCTTCCTCTATTTTTACTGCCTTGAACAAGTTTCATTTTGAAATTTTTTATCTTTACCATGTTAGGTTTATTACGCAACAACCATTTGTTGTTTACGGATGCTGAAGATTGCACTGTTTTCAATTAGTTGAGAGTATAATCTAGTACAAAGAATTATTTACATATGTATATTCATATGCATTAAATACTAGAAAATCAATTTTGTTAAGTCTGATTAGTATCACATAGCCTTCAATCTTAGAAATCTGGCTTTTTATGTATGTGTTTGTGTTATGCGTGTGAGAGAGATGAATGGTTTTGAAGAATGAAACTTTTGGTTGAGCTTGTGTGAAACAAATGAAGTTGAGTCAATGTACTTTTTAGTGTTGTGGTTAGAATGTTACAGTACAAGAAAAGTTGGAGAATGATCCTGGCATATGCTTTTTCCATATGTATGTATCCCCCCTTCTAAGATTAAGTTTGTTTATGGAATAATATCTTGGATTAGGGTATTGCCTATAAGATTGCTTGACCATTCATTGCTTTCAAAAACTCCTTCTACCTTAGAGAGAGTAGGGAAAATATAGAGGAACTTGACATCATATTTGTTCTATTAAGAGGACTTATCTTACTCTAGTTGTCTAACCACAAATAAACAGACTTGCCATTCCCTATTCTACAAGTGATGTCTTTATAAAATGTTTCTTGAGCTTGAGTAGTTAGGCCATGAACCAAGAAGTAGTGGAGATACATCTTGCCTCCAAAAAACTCCTACATTTTAAGAAGTAAAAATGAATCCATTTATTAAGATATGAAATTATAGAAAATGAATCAGCCTAGTTATCTCCATTGGTATCAAAATCCTCACCCTCTCTAGGCACATGTAACTTATAATAATTTAATTAATTTATTAATATCTAATTACTTATGTCAAAGGTATACATAAAGTTATATGCCATACTTGTGGTTGTAATTATTATGTAATTGAACATGCAAGTCCTATATATATGCTTTCAGCCTTTTCTTAACTCTACAGTTTTTACCCTTGCATATATTAGAAATTGATACTTTTACTCCCCACAACAAATAATTATAGTAATACAATGGCTTTCTCCAGATGATCAACACATTTCATGTTGGACCCTGAAATTTTTTTATTTTTTTATTTTAGTAAGCATGATTTGAATAAATTTTCTAGTATTGTTAGATAAAATCATTTTAATTGGAGTTAATTATTATGTCAAGTTTAGGAGGATTAATTGATGAATTGATAGAATTAAGGTGTTGATGTTGTAAGGTACATAAGGGCATTTTTGGAAGATGACTTAAGGTTAAAAGAACCTAAGCTTATAAGGAAGGGTAAAGTGGACTTTTAGCATTCATTAAGCGTAAAAAGGGAAGAGGAAAATGTTTTCTTGCGAAGTGGAAGACCAAAAACTTGAATTAAAGAGAGTGAAGTGAGAGAAACGAAAAATTAGAAGATAGAAGAGGGAGAGAGTGTCGTTGGAGAGAAAAGAAAGGATAGAAAGGAAGTTAAGCTAGGGTTTGATTTTTCTTAAGTTTAAAGAGTGATTTTGAAGTTGTTCAAGAAGGGAAAAAGAAAGAGGAAGGGAAGAGCTTTCTTTAGAGCCAAGAATCTCATTAGTTGGTGAAGATTCAAGGTAAGTCGATTCTTAATCCCTTGGAGTTTTGAAGGGCTTTTGGTTTAAAGAGCTTAGGATATGTATGAGTTTAAGTATTCTAGTGTCAATTTCATGCTTTTGGTTCTGTAGGTTCTCAAATTTGAATTCCCATTGAATGAGAACTTGGTTCGTTATAGGAAACCAAGCAAGTCCGATCTAAGGCAAAGACGAAAGACAATAGTGAACTTTAATTGTCAAGTGAATTAGGTAGGTAATGTATTTATAGTTATTGTGTAATCGGGCAAATTCTTGCCTATACGTGTGTGCATATACAATTTTCTTGTTAGTAAATTTTTTGATTATTGAAAATGCATGTGATTTATGAATTTTGATCAAGTTATGCCATTGAAATAAGTCATGGCATTCTGTTTGAATGAAAAGATAAACAAGCATAAAAGTATAAGCATATGATTAAATGAATATGTACTTTGTTTAGGCGAGAGTGGAACCATTCTGTTCTTCACATGCACGTTGAGAAGAGCCTTCTCCTGGCTGCCCGCTTGTGGCATATGAGCTCCGAAAAAGGACTCATTCTGTTCATGGTGTAAACTTCGGTTTCTCCATTGTGTTTCCATGGAACCCTCGAGCTATTTGTTTGTACATTGCATCTTTAAATTGTCAAGTATGATACACGTGGATGTTATGTGTTCTGCATTAATCTGCTTACTTGAGAATATTTTAATTGCTTAGTACTATACATATATATGCTCAAATTTGTGCTAATTACTGATGGATAGAAATATACTAGCCACTGAGCTGTGTAACTCAACCCTTTCTCTTCCCTCTTCAGGTGCAGACTGAGACGATAGTGATCCTTGCAAGGCATCGAAAGCTCCGCAATAGTTAGAGTCTTTTGTACTAAGTTAGTGATTTAGAATAGCTGATTCAGCATATCAACATTGAGCATCTTTTGTATTTTGTTTTAAGTTTTGATGTGTATATTGACTTGTAACAAACTCTGACTATGTTTAAAAATGAGGAAGTGAGATGGAATTTCCTGTTCATGTCTGATTTTGTTATATTTGAAGATTGGGATAATGAAACATACATGTGCATATTCTTCTTTGTTGAAATTGCCAAGGATGTTGTATTAGAATAGCAAGTTAGAATTTGAGAGATTGTGTTCTAAACGCATGGGAAAATATAAAGGAAGAGTATCGTTTGTGATGACGTCACACACAGATGGAGAGAGAAATATAGAGGAAAAGTATCGTCTGTGATGATATCACATACACAGACGCAGAGGGAAATATAGAGGAAGAGTATCGTCTGTGATGACGTCAACACACAAACGACACGTCAGAACATAAAAGCAAGGAATCGTCTGTGATGACACATAATAGGGCAGACGATAGGGGTGGTCAACCCAAAAGATAAAAGTCAACTATAGATGATAAAACACAGACGATAGGGGTGGTCAACCTAAAAGATAAAAGTCAACTATAGACGATAGAACACAGACCATAGTTAAGCACAGACGACAGGCCAATCACAGAAGAAGGAGTTAAGAACTTATGCTAATTGTCCCAAAGCGTGTACAAATGCAAATTTTGGACTCATTAACGCTATTCCTTGAGATATTTAGGCTGGAATGGAGACGAGCCTAAAAAGGGTTAGATTGGAATGCAAGTGTTTGTGTAAAATGTCTGGTATCCAAATGCGATCGTCGAGCTTTAGAAATGGGGTCTGACATTTCAGCTATTAATTTAACCGAAAATCGAAACTTATTTATATTGATGATGAAACAATAGTAATAATAGAAGTGACGAGAGGCATTTGCTTGTGCCTTGAAGATATTATTGGGAAAAGAATAGAAGAAGATTGCAGAGGCGTGAGATAGAGATGATGTGTTTATGTTGGTAGGTTAGATATCCATTTCATTAGGATAATGTACTGAAATCTAAATTCAGGAAAAAGGACAAATCTTTAGATTCATTAATTAACTGATGCCAGCTCAAAAACACACACATGTTGTATAGTAATTTAATATACCATTGTAGGCCACCTGAAAGAATGGGATATAATAAGTGGACTTTGAGTGGTTGTTTCGTAATCCACTTGGACCTTTATTTAAGATTCAAAGATCAAATTGTCTTGAAACTACTAGAAAGGATTTTCTAGTGGAGAGTAAACTACAAGGTAATAAAGTTTGGCAATGGCACCTACTTATCCACCAACATTTTAAGCTAATTCAACGAGTATGCAAGATTGTTGAATTCCAGCAAAGATTTAGTGCAATTAACTCACCAGTAAATTATTACTTATCACATAATTCTTCTTATTATATTTATTTTCTATTTACTACATAATAAAAAGGAATAAAAATAAGTAGAATATATAAAAGAGAATTTTATAATAATTACATAAAAAAGGAATACAAATAAATGATAAATTTTAAAATACAAATATTTGAAAAAAATTATTCCCGTGTATTAAAGCTTGATAAAAATATACAAATTTCATCATAATCACTTTAAATCAAGGTTGTTCAAGTTTAAACAAATGATCAATAGTCAGAAACCATGCAATTCAGTGGTAAGTATATACTATAGGAGCCCGCAGTGAGGTGGGGATCAAAAACAAACTGTAGCACATAATACTCTAAATGATAAAAATGTTAAATTTGAATATGCTTTATGTTGGATGGACAGGTTGTGACAATTATGGATCTTGGATTTTCCTTTTTTTTTCCTAGTTTCATGAATTTCTGTTAATTATTAGTTCATTTTTTAATTTACAAAGAGTGTTTTTTGGTTACTGGATTGTGCCAAAACTAAATTACACAAAAGGGTGTGGGTTGAAAATATTATTTTAGGATTGTTACATTAGATAAACAATAACATTAACAAAAGCTTTTCTTTTCACGAGAATCAGGAGAGGGACATTAATTGTATTCGACATTGCCCTTGTACTTTACAAAAAAGATATTTTATTATGCGAATATTTGGAGCAATCAGCTACAAAAGTTAATTAATTTGATCACAAAACTTAATTTCACAACTTTATTGACAATTGATTATACTTTAGTATTTATGAATTGTGTTTTATAGATATTATAATGGATTTTGTTACATTTACGATTAGGAAAAAAGTGAAAAAGCCAAATTAGCTAGAAGTCAGGTCAAATGTCGACCAAACTCTGGCTCCAAGGCTTTTGTAGTGATACAATATGAGATTGTGAGTTATATTCTTTTTAATTATATTTTACTTTGATTGACATTTCAAAATTTATAATAAATATTACTAGTAATATATTTCTATACAACAGAGTGACAAAGATGGAGAAAAGTGTGACCGGATGAAGCTATGGTATCACACTCATTATGATGAAAGTAAATGTTAATGGACAACTACCGAATGCAGAGAAGAATGGGTAAGGACATAGTTCATTTACAAATATTTCTTAAATGAGATTGTGAATCTAATTAATTCTTAATTTTTCAGGAACTAATGTGTAAGGAATTGGCAGATTCAATAGAATAAGGTCATCCGATGATGGTGGATGAAGTGTGCGACAAAGTCTTAGGCACTAGATTAGATTACGTTGTTGGCATGGGAGTTGAGCCTCAACCATAAGGGAAAACTTCGATCAGAAAGAGATTTCCAGACAAACTAGAGGAGTCGAAGAAGGTTATTGAAGAGTTACAGTCTCAAGTCGATTAATTGAATAAAAAAGTTGAACAAATGCAGGATCGATTAATTACCGAAGTCGAACAACAAAGAATTAAATTTGAACAACAAAAAAGGCTCTTGGAACTTTTATGTTCTACACATAATATTCATTTAGGTTAGATATATGTACTCATATTGATATATTATACACTTATGATATACTTTTTATATTAATTAGTGTATTATGACATATTTGTGAGTTGCAATTAAATAATAAATTATCTGCATGTATCAAATTCTTATGATATATGAATAATTATTAAAATTAATGATATACTAAAAAATTGAAGAATTCAATAAATAAAATTCATAAATAATATTGAATAGTTATTAACAGTGTTTTTGGTACCGTTCCGTACCAGCCGAAAAACGGAACAGTACCAAAGCTAATGGTACCGGCCACAAGTATCGGCCGGTACTGGGTGTTTTCACCTGGTACCAGCCGGTACCAGCTATACCGGATGGTGCCGGGCCGGTATCGCAAAAAACCCTCTTTTTAGGGACCTATGTGTAATTTTTAGAAAAATTTTTATTACCCTCCCCCCGCCCCCGACCTTTACTCTGTTGTCTCCTCTAATTTGATTTATCTCTTTACTCTCTCTCTCTCTCTCACCGTCTACTAACTCCACTCTCCTCGCCTCTGTCCTCTCGTCGTTCAGTGTCACAGGTCGACGTGCGTTGCTCCTCCGGCTGTCGCGGACTCGCCTCCTATTGCGGACTCGTGATCTCCTCCTGTTACAGGTCGCCTCCGCGCCGCAGCCCGTCGTCGTGTCCTTTCTTTCGCGTATCTCTGCGTCCTCCGCCTGTCGTCGCGTCCTCCTATTCGTGAGTTGTCGCCTGTTGCCGCCATCCAATGACAGATCTGGGATTATTACACAGATCTGGACCCGACTCGAGTCACCCGACCCGGGTTAATTTGAATATCCGATTGTGACTGTATATTTGGTGTGTTTTTTTCTCCAATTTTTTAATGATTTTGTTAATTGTTTGTGTTGTTAATTGTTTGTGTTGGTGAGGAATGAAATTATTTCTGGTTAATTGATTGTGCTGCTGCCTTTTTAGGTTGAAAATTTGGGGTTGTTAGGTCATATTGTTGGGTTGTTTTTGAAAGATTTATAGTAAATGTGGATGAAAGAGGTGTGTAAAATGGGTTGGTTATGATTGTGGCAAATGGTAATGCCGAAATTAAATTGAAAGTGGTAGTTGATTTAGGTGATAAATTGGTAATTGGGATTTCAATTTGGTAATGAAATTGAAAGTGGTTGTTGATTTAGGTTGTAAATTGGTAATTGGGATTTCAATTTGGTAATGAAATTATTATGGCCGAACCGAATGTTTGTGAGAATTGGCAAATTTGGTTCACTTATTTGGTTAAAGTAAACAGAATTTGGTTAACTTGTTTGATAATGAAAGTTGTAATTAAGTTAATTGATTAATTGGTTCACAACTTCACATGGAATTTTTAAAATTGGTTCAATAAATGTTTGGTTTATTAAATTTGAAAATAAAATATAATTTAAAATAAAAATAGAAAATTAAGATGATTGATTCATGCTTTGCTAAATGACATCATATTCTTAAAAAGATCTATTAATAATTTCATGCTATACTAAATGACATGTAATTGTAAGTGTAATTACATTATCACTAGTTGAACCAAAAATAATTTGCTTAAATATATACAAGAAAGAACCTAAATTAAAAGAGTTCAAATGACATCATATATGAATAGAAAGGCAACAATTAGAATTGACCATTTTAGATATAACTAAAGTCTGAGGTATTAAACGTATGATTAAATTAATTTTTATTATTTGTTTAAGAAGTATTTATTAATTGTTTATTAATTGCAATGTTTAATGTATATACTAGTTTTTAAATTTCAATTCTATTCTAATAATTTTAT